>PGTU02000304.1:0-23002 GCA_002896215.2 Cicer echinospermum | reverse complement strand
AACTCTTTTCCTGAATCTTTATTTCATAAGCTACATCTCTATGGTGCTGCTTAACAAGTTTTCTTGGCACATTTTTCCAAAAATTTGGTTCACTCGCTGGATTCTTATCCTTCTCAACATTCACCGAGATACAATTTGAAAGAATCTTAACAATTGAACGTCCTAAAGAGCTATTTCTCATATGTTTCCAATAAGCATCTCTTAAAGAACAATTATCTTAAACCTCATCCTCATAACTTGGCAGTAAAATATCTCCAAGATCCACATATCTTCCTCGTCCATCTAGTAAATGAAACACTCATTTTAAGTCTTAACGCTTGATTTTCCAAGACCAACAACGATACCATAAATCATTTGTTACATTTTTAGTAGATCTTAAAACACTCTCATCCATAACCTAAATTATTATCCCTTGCCTACCTCATCTACATAAATTATACAAGTTTAAGGCGTCACTAGGTCCTTACATGGAATCGCCTATCCGTCTAACGTTAATCCATCCACCCATCATTTGAGTTACCACAAACCAACATTGGCCTCTGTGTTCCTTGGAGCCACTTTCATGAAATCCCATGTCGTTGTGATTCACTTCAATCCTGCTGACAATTCGCCATTTCGAAG
Source organism: Cicer echinospermum (assembly GCA_002896215.2). Classification (NCBI taxonomy): domain Eukaryota; kingdom Viridiplantae; phylum Streptophyta; class Magnoliopsida; order Fabales; family Fabaceae; genus Cicer; species Cicer echinospermum. The sequence continues at coordinate 22,381 of PGTU02000304.1, read as the reverse complement.
GTCTTTTCCACTTCTGATCACTGATCAGCTTTTTCTGAGTTCATCACCCCTTGAAATTGGAGATGGTAACGTCGAAAATCTCTAATCCCTTGACGCAGCAACACATATCTCATTTCCCTCTTCTTCAGATCTCGCAGAGTCTACGTAGCTGTTGTGTCAACAACAAGAACATCCATGTTATTCATAGCTTTAACCATTTGATCATCCCTATTGACGTTCACTCTGGCAGCGCGTTCTCTTGGAGTATTGTTCCTCAAAACCAAACATCAGAAGAATCTTAATACCACTTAGAATAATCCAAAACTAACTTCCAACTGCACAAACACAATGAAACTACATCAAATCCAGACATCTCAGACAAATACCGCCGACGCATGATCATATAAAACGACTCCCAACCTAAGGTTGACCTACAACTATAACCAAAAACTCACGCCCAAAGAAATCAACCAAAGCCTCTCGATACACAAATGTAACACCCAATTTTTAAACAGCGCGAGTGTATTTTTTTTTTTAAAAGAAATTCATAAAAATTCAAAGAAATAAAGATGAAATCCTTTTTTGGATAAATATTTAAGTCGTAACCATAACAATTAAAGTAAACAAATATTTTACCAATCAGCAGAAAGTTTTTGAAATCAAATCCAAAGTATTCAACATCAAAATACATTCGGTGGCTAGAGGTCTATCAGACATAGCTCATACCCTGGGGTATCTCTCGGCAGACACCTGTAAAGCACTGCCCAAAAATTTGAACTCCCACATCACTTAAAAAGTGGCTACATGGAAACCATCAAAATAAAATGGTCAAGCTAACCATATTGGTATAGGTAAAGTTTCCAAATTAAAATAAACACAACCCAAAAAGAAAGACATCTAGTCCCTATAAGTCAACCTAATCTGATCATTCTACAAAAACTATACATTCTAGATGATCTTCACGCGCCCCGCAAGATCCTTGTGACACCCTAAATCCCATAGATCCCCTCAACTCAACCCGAGACACATATACGTGACAGTCGAGGTAAGCGTGTGTTGCGTGGTAGCTCCCGACATTTGAGTGCTACCTCCAAGTCACCTAGGAATTCCCCACCGAATACCTCCAAGGTTAACAATCTTGCCTTAAGGCTCGACGCAGACCGCCACGATCAGGCTCATTCAGTTGTACTTCCCCGAAATCACTAGGCTTGTCAGACCCTACCTATATGATGACAAAATAATCTCCACTTCACAAATTCACAATATTTATTTTCTCCCTCGTTGGTATATGATACTCCATTAATACCGTCATCTCAGACACAAATTGAAATCACAATATTCTCATCACAATTTATAACATCACTATAATTAATCACACATCATCACATAAAACTCATCACAATTTATAGAATCACTATCATCAATCATACAGCAACACATATATCATCACAAATTTATCACATCACCATTATTAATCATACATTATCATCATTACATATAAATCACAACACATCTATTATTATAACATCATTTAACTCATCTAATCAAACATATTGCATAAAATTAATTCAACAACCAATATCACAATAATACACAACACCACGCATTAAATCAAATATCACAATAATATCAAATGTCACACATTTAACGAAAATTAAATCAAATATCACAATAATATCAAATGTCACACATTTAACGAAATTAAATCAAATATCACAATAATATCAAATGCACACACTTCAAAACAAATAAATCAATCAACACCCTACAAATATTTCTATTCTATATTTTAATCTCACAATTTCCATATTTCACATTAACTAATTTATCCTCAAAGGCTACTGCCATACGTAGCGAGCCCCAGATGAATCGTTGGGAAATAGGTTTTCCCGTTCATCTCACAATATATTACACTCATGAATTCAAACGCTCTCTCACCCTTACCTAAATTTGACGCTTTCACACACGACTACGATCCACGAGCAAAACATCCTTTGTCATTGACTCTTTGTCTTTCAATCGATCTAACTCGACAGTTTTATGGGTAAACGTAAAAATAAATTATGAGAACATCCTTTAAAAACTAAATTTCGAAATTCGGTCAATGAAACTTACCATAAATCAGAAAACAAATCAGTGGGTAAAATAGCAAATTTTTTCACACGGTCGTTTTGGCGTTGGTTTCACTCAAATCGGACTTACGGTGAAGGAGAACGGTTCAAACTAAGTAATTTAACAAGCGGAGAAGTCGGGGATTTTAGAGAGAAATTTGGATGGTTAAAAAATCTAAAAATTGTGTTTAATTGACTAACTAATTGAATGGAACAACATACTGAAATTTGGGTGAAAACAGAGAAAGTTTTCTGAACAGTTATCGATCACCGTGCCAAACGATAGCTTGTTGTTGGTTCCTTTGGTTTTACTAGTGAGCTTCCTTCCTTGTTTTTTTCTCTTTTAGTTTATATAACATAATTAGGGTTAACCTAAATGGGTCAAGTCCATTTGTCCCTTATTTAATTTTATATTTACTATTATTATATTTTTATTTGCTAACACCAAAATAATTTTACTTAATCTCTTTTTTTTTTAATTACTCTATCAAACATCATTAAAATTTTTTAAAACATTACTAATATTTTCATAATTAATATATGTTAATTAGAGTAATTAAAATATCATTATATAAAAACATATTACTATAATTAAAACTATCTCCTCATATTACTAATATCAAATAATCTCTACCAATTATACTTATTTTTCAAATACTCACATCATCATATTATAGAAATAGTCAAAATCATTAATATAAATAAATATAACATCAATTATTTTATATTAATACTTAATCATAATAAATATAGAAAATACATTTGTCATAAAAGCATAGTAAAAATAAAAGAAATCAAACACAATATCAATTCTATCTCAAGATATTATTTATAAAAAATAACAAAAAATAGAAGTAGTTATAAATAATGAAATATAAACTACGTGCATACTTAATATCAGTCAACGCACACAAAAATATTACATTAATTGGTACACGTATATACACGTAAAATTGCACACAATCGTTTTCTTTTAAACTATATATCACACTAAACTACTATTATTTTTCAAAAAAATAGATCAAAGAGTAAAATATAATATTTATTATTTATATCGCTCACGTAATCTAATATTATAAACTAGTACGTCATAGAAACCATGCCTATAAAGAAAATTAATCATAAAACTAATCAACATATATTATAAAATAATTTAGCACCAAATTAATTATCTAAATTCCTATTTAATTAATAAAATAGTTCATTATAAAATTTGGTGTTACAATTCTCCCTTGTTAAAGAATTTCGTCCTCGAAATTTTCGGTGAGCGAACTAAGATTTAACTTACTGCCCTCAAATTCAAACTTAGTGTATAACTATATTTAACACATTCAATCTCCAATTAAGCACAACATGTAAAAAAAATCAACTAACATTGCATGATAGACTAACATGACAAAATAAATCAATTAAACACATAACATTTATCATTCAATTATCAAATAAAATGTCTATCACATTTATCATTCAATTAATAAAATACGATAGAGTCACTCACTGCAATTTACAAATAAAACATAACATATAGATTTTTTCAATAATAATGTAGTTCATTTAGTTTGTTAAATGAAACACATTCCAAGTACGTTGTCAATTTCAACTACAAACCAATATTACTAGTTTTACTCCTTAAAAATAGAGTCTAAATCCAATCACCAAACATTCAACAAATTTAACTTAGATCTGACAAAGAGAGCAATTTTAAAATAATAAAAACATCTAACAACGTAATAATATTATAATAGATTTACAATCAATTACTCTATAAAACATAATTGTATATAATCAAGGAGAAAGAAAAAAAAACTAATATAGAGATACTATTTCCTAATAACATATATTTAATAATTAATTCATTCAATTGATATAGCAATGACATTTTTTTTAATTATTAAAAAATTATTATTAAAAAAGTTACTTCTAACATAATAATGAGTTATCGTTGTCTCTTTTTTGACGATGAGTCATCGGGGTAGCTAGTCCCTTCTACTCATTTAGTCAACTACTTAAGGAACTATAACTACAATCATTCAAATTCAATATGGATAATTAAAAGTATCTTTAACGTGGTTCAGAGTGCGAAGGCGGCGCCACAACTCCTACTCCTTACTTCAAGTTAAAAACTCACTTAATTACACATTGACAATAATTTATTGGTAATTTACAAATAGTTACAACAACAAAGAAATGACACTAGTATCAATATATAATCAATAATCGGATGAAGAAATATAGAACTATTTCACTTTTAGATGCTCTTGACTACTCTAACTCTATACACCAATTCTCAACAATTAGAACACTTGAAACACAACAATTTAATATTTACATAATCATATACACATTCAAATAACTAATCCAAAAATTAGCACCAAGATTTTACGTTCATCTCATAACTCAAACGATGATTCAAAAAATGAAATATATTCTCATAGAGGTCTAATTGCTCCAAATTGATCACGATTAAATTTTCTTTTGAGTTAACCATCACTTAAAAGTTACAACAAATGGAAGCATATATAGATTTTCCAAGTAGAAGATAAGATAAATAATTACTTACTAGAAGATATAGTACATTACCAAACCAAATTGAATCAGCTAGTGCAAAAACCACTTTCAAAGTTACACATAATTCTAAAAATTAATTTCTAGACTTAAATTATTATTAAAAAATATTACTAACCATTTAGCACCCAAAAATAATTAATGAGAATTCCAAATTTTTCTTTAAATTATTTTTCAATAATTCAAGTCTAAATAAAACAAATAAGATAAATCACAATTCTAAATACAATACAAATAAAATAAATCACGAATATTTTTAAAATCTATAAGATTTCTAAAAAATTTATTCATATTTTAATCATCAAAAACACATTTTTAAATAGTTCATCACTGTAAAAATTAATATTTTCAACTTATATTTTGAAATAAAATTTAAACTATATATAAGATAGATAGAAATTTTACAATTAATTAACACTTCCAAAATAGTTCCAATTTATTCTTATTTTATCAAACTTACAAAAAAAATAATTATATCTATATACATTAAAGTAGTGCACATAACACAAAACATAAGACATATGATAATGATAATGAATTACACTAATTCATAAATCTACAAAATAGTATCCTCTTCTCACACTAACTACTTAACATGCTTATAGATACATCCCTCAGTTACTATCAAGTCACAAAATTGGTCCAAAACATAACACACCATCAATTTTAAAGATTTTTGAGTTCTGTTCTAATCTTAAAAATTGAATCATAAAATAAAAATTGCAATTTTATAATTAATAAAAAAATTGATAAAAAAAAAATTGTTTCTATACGCATACCAATCTACATGATGCACTCTACACATATCAATCTACATGATGCACTCTACACATACCAATCTAATGCATACTATTTTGTTAGGTTAATTCATATAACAAAAAAAAATTCTACTTGTAAAATACATCAATTATAGAATCCAAATTTAAATAACTTTTCAAAAAGAATTTCACTATTAAGAAGATTTTTAAAAACTTTGTTTTTTTTTTCCTTCTTTTTACTTCTCTTTCTTAATTAGTAGACATTTTATCATTAGTACTATTATAAATCACTGAAGAGTTCTTAAAATCTAAAACTCTAACATCGTGTCAAACTCTAATGAGTTCATAATATCAAAATCAGAAAATCAATTATTTCAAATAATTATCCCAATACCCTCACGATCCAATATTTACACCAGCCCCTAACCAACATAACAACAACTCTTTTCAATTTCTAAAAACAAGACATAGTAAAATGCTGTAAATTTTAAGCTGTTTTAAACATTAAATATAATCAGTAGCATATATTATTGGTATTTTATAAATCAACAAAAATTCAACTGAATTTAATTCTTTAAAATAATCAAGAGTAACTCAAACAAAAGTCATTTTCATCATATAAAATAAGTAAACTTTAACTCCTTCAAATGTCATTTTTAAAAATTATAATTCTACCAAACTCTAATATTCAAGAATTACTATTGCTAGTAATATGAATTCATACTATCTAAATCATGACGAACATTGTAAATTGTTTTTCAAAACCAATATCAAAACTCTACTCATCTAGATACAACCATCAACACTTTCAAGTGATTTAAAGTTAACATTCATGATTTAAAATCAATTTTTTTCTTAACACAAGCCAACATAAAATAAAAATAATATATTTTTTTTTTAAATTAAAACTTTAAACATAAGAGACATATTTCCTATCTAACTCAAAGTTTAGGACGAAACATTTTTTTTTTCTAAATTGAGTTTCAACAAAATAATTTGTAACTAGTAAAAGTCAATACTTAAATTTTAAACATATAATTCATACGAAAATCAATGTTTCAATCAATTAGTTATTAGATCAAACACTTTAAACAGATACATATCAAAACTAAATATTTTAAATTGATTAAGGGTGAAATATACAGATGGTCAATCAAATTATTATTTCCAACTATTCATATAAAACAAGAGTGCAAAAAATCATAGTTAGGTAGGCAAACAATAAGCAATAAGTAACTAACATAATCTTGTCAACAATTAAAATTAACTCAAATCTTAACAAGTAATTTTATGTTTTATTTACTCACTTAAGTAGGAATTTAGGATCCATAACACAATCAGAGTAAGCAATTAATAAACAGTTAATTAGTAATCTCGAAAATATGTATAATAATACAAAAGCATATAACCATTAACACAATTATATAACGAGGGTAAAAAAAATCATGACATCGAAAATAATTAATACACAAGAAAACACAATTGACACGACTAACATTTGACTCAGATTGAATCGACACTCAACCCACTTGGCCTGAATGGACAGACCTGCTCTGATACCACTAATGTGACACCCTAAACCCCAAAATAATATATAATAATTTATATCATATTTCTATAAAATTCGCAGCGGATAAATAAAAATATGTTAAAGAGAATAAAAACTTTAATTTTTAATTTAGGATATCACGTTTCTCAAAAATCAAAAGGAACACTTTAACTTCTTTACTCCATAGTGCAATCTCGATAAGCTTGAATTAAGTATAATTACTTGATTTAATTCTAAAAACCTACTAGTACTTATATGATTTTCATACAAAAGTCGTTTCAAAATAAATAAGTAAAATACAAATTACAACCCTTATTCCCGGTATCACCTATCAGAGCGGGGTTCCTCCCAAACTTGAACTTCAAGACTTATTAACCTGTAACAACTGCGATTTTGCAAACGCAGGGCAAGCCAGTCAAACACAAACAACGAAGGAGGTGAGTTTCAAAATCATGTTAATAGTATAATATAAGTAAGAAGAACACGCAACAATCATAATAGACCGTATCATAATCACATTACTATATATCAAAATATTTAAGTAAATAGTATCATATTATAACCTCAAATTCACTCAAGTAAGATAATCATCTCATTATAATATGCATCAAATAATCTAAGAGTAATTATTATTACTTTTGAAACACATCAATCACCACAAAACAATCACAAGTAAATGCAATGCTATGCATGAGCTTAGACTCTACTTCACAATGTGGTACCATTCTAACTCTGAAGTACTTGGTTAGGAGCTTGATACTATGCCACCATCCTGGTGGACGGACAATTCAAATTGGCCTTGTCCTCATAGATCCCCTCAACTCAACCCGAGACACATATACGTGACAGTCGAGGTAAGCGTGTGTTGCGTGGTAGCTCCCGACATTTGGAGTGCTACCTCCAAGTCACCTAGGAATTCCCCACCCGAATACCTCCAAGGTCTAACAATCTTGCCTTAAGGCTCGACAGCAGACCGCCACGATCAGGCTCATTCAGTTGTACTTCCCCGAAATCACTAGGCTTGTCAGACCCTACCTATATGATGACAAAATAATCTCCACTTCACAAATTCACAATATTTATTTTCTCCCCTCGTTGGTATATGATACTCCATTAATACCGTCATCTCAGACACAAATTGAAATCACAATATTCTCATCACAATTTATAACATCACTATAATTAATCACACATCATCACATAAACTCATCACAATTTATAGAATCACTATCATCAATCATACAGCAACACATATATTCATCACAAATTTATCACATCACCATTATTAATCATACATTATCATCATTACATATAATATCACAACACATCTATTTTTATTATAACATCATTTAAACTCATCTAATCAAACATATGCATAAAATTAATTCAACAACCAATATCACAATAATATCACACACCACGCATTAAATCAAATATCACAATAATATCAAATGTCACACATTTAACGAAATTAATCAAATATCACAATAATATCAAATGTCACACATTTAACGAAATTAAATCAAATATCACAATAATATCAAATGCCACACATTCAAACAAATTAAATCAATCAACACCCTACAAATATTTCTATTCTATATTTTAATCTCACAATTTCCATATTTTCACATTAACTAATTTATCCCTCAAAGGCTACTGCCATACGTAGCGAGCCCCAGATGAATCGTTGGGAAATACGGTTTTCCCGTTCATCTCACAATATATTACACTCATGAATTCAAACGCTCTCTCACCCCTTACCTTAATTTGACGCTTTCACACACGACTACGATTCCACGAGCAAACATCCTTTGTTCATTGACTCTTTGTCTTTCAATCGATCTAACTCGACAGTTTATGGGTAAACGTTAAAAATAAATTATGAGAACATCCTTTAAAAACTAAATTCGAATTCGGTCAATGAAACTTACCATAAATCAGAAAACAAATCAGTGGGTAAAATAGCAATTTTTCACACGGTCGTTTTGGCGTGGTTTCACTCAAATCGGACTTACGGTGAAGGAGAACGTTCAACTAAGTAATTTAACAAGCGGAGAAGTCGGGGATTTTAGAGAGAAATTTGGATGGTTAAAAATCTAAAAAATTGTGTTTAATTGACTAACTAATTGAATGGAACAACATACTGAAATTTGGGTGAAAACAGAGAAAGTTTCTGGAACAGTTATCGATCACCGGTGCCAAACGATAGGCTTGTTGTTGGTTTCCCCTTGGTTTTACTAGTGAGCTTCCTTCCTTGTTTTTTTTCTTTTATTTTATTAACATAATTAGGGTTAACCTAAATGGGTCAAGTCCATTTGTCCCTTATTTAATTTATATTTTACTATTATTATTTTTATTTTGCTAAAACAAAATTAATTGTTACTTAATCTCTTTTTTTTTTTAATACTCTATCAAACATCATTAAATTTTTAAAACATTACTAATATTTCATAATTAATATATGTTAAATTAGAGTAATTAAAATAATCAATATAAAAAAACATATTACTAATAATTAAAACTATCTTCCTCATATTACTAATAATCAAAATAATCTCTACAATTATACTTATTTTTCAAAATACTCACATCATCATATTAGAAAATAGTCAAAATCATAAAATAAATAAATATAACATCAATATTTTATATTAATTACTAAATCATAATAAATATATATAAAATCACATTGTCATAAAAAGCATATAAAAATAAAAGAAATCAAACACAATATCAATTCTATCTCAAGATATTATTTATAAAAAAAATAACTAAAAATAGAAGGTAGTTATAAATAATTGAAATATAACTACGTGCATACTTAATATCAGTCAAACGCACACAAAAATATTACATTAATTGGGTACACGTATATACACGTAAAATTGCACACAATCGTTTTCTTTAAACTATATATCACACTAAACTACTATTATTTTTCAAAAAAAAATAGATCAAAGAGTAAAATATAATATTTATTATTTATATCGCTCACGTAATCTAATATTTATAAAACTAGTACGTCATAGAAACCATGCCTATAAAGAAAATTAATCATAAAACTAATCAACATATATTATAAAATAATTTTAGCACCAAATTAATTATCTAAATTCCTATTTAATTAATAAAATAGTTCATTATAAAATTTGGGGTGTTACAATCCTCCTAACACATCTCCAGTCAGGTGTGTCCAACTACCTTCCCATCTACAGGGTACTAACCGGTAGGATGGTCCTGGTTCTCATTTGCGGGCAAAGCCCAAATTTCCACAATAGTTGTAAAGGGTCACCAACCGAAATTAACAATTAACACAACATTTAAGTTTTTAAATGCACAAAATAACCTTTCAACTTAGCATGCACCTTAAAAGGGTTTCCATATGCCGAACATGCATAAACAAGGTTGAAAAATAATGTTTTTAACAAAACTGCAATGTTGTATTCGAATACAGCATCTTTGTATTCTAATACAAGGCTGTTTCAGCAGTCAGCAGCAAAAACAGCATGTATGTATTCGAATACAGCCTTCTGTATTCGACTACACACTAAGTTAGTAGCAAAACAACATGTCTGTATTCGAATACAACAGTCTGTATTCGACTACACAGTAAGTCAGTGGCAAAAACAACATGTCTATATTCGAATACAACTTTCTGTATTCGAATACACATCAGACAGCAGCATGAAAACAACAAAATTCAGCTTTTTAAAGGGTTTCGAAATCAATCAACACTTACACACAAATCCAAACAATCACACTTTGCAATTATAGCACAATCACCATGACAACTTGAGTTCAAATACTCAATCATAATCTTGAATCAAACACGACTCGCGTGCCAAGCACGCTAATGCAATGCGTATATGCCAAAATGCATGGACTCGGAATTCCAAACCAAAACCCTCCTCGAAGGGTCGTAAATCATAATTGTACCGCCTATCACAGGACGAAGTACTAAATTACCGAGGTGCTACCTATCACGGGTCAGCACGATTTACTAAAACACGTGCAGTCTATCGCAGACTTTACCCGACGCGACAATCCCCGCAAGGATAAGATGAACTAGCAAATCACCTGGAATCATCTCGTGGCCCATCCAGTCACCACTATCATCATGGCCCATCCGGTTGCCATGTATTATGAAATGCATGAGCATACTCTGACTCGTTCCACAATAATCGTTGAGTAAACGCAGATATTAAAAGATTCCCCATTTTTAATACTCATTTAACTCTAACAATTTTCACGACAATCATTAAGTAAACATAGATATTAAAAGATTCCCCATTTTTAATACTCGTTTAACTCTAACAATTTTGACGACAATCATTAACTAAATGCAGATATTAAAAGATTCCCCATTTTTAATACCCATTTAACTCTAACAATTTTGACGACAATCATTAAGTAAATGTAGATATTAAGAGATTCCCCATTTTTAATACTCATTTAACTCTAACAATTTTGACGACAATCATTAAGTAAATGCAGATATTAAGAGATTCCCCATTCTTAATACTCATTTAACTCTAACATTTTTCACTACAGACATTAAGTAAACAAAGATATTAAAATATTCCCCATTTTTAATACTCGTTTAACTCTAACAATTTTGACAACAAACATTAAGTAAACAGAGATATTAAAATATTCCCCATTTTTAATACTCGTTTAACTCTAACAATTTTGACAACAAACATTAAGTAAACAGAGATATTAAAAGATTCCCCATTTTTAATACTCGTTTAACTCTAATGATTTTCAAATTCCACACAGAACATACTCAGGTATATTCTCAAATTCAATCCACAATTCACACCAAATCACATCAATTCATTTTTCCACAAAATCCACACAAACACATCTTAAAATTTATAAATATTAATTATGAACACGTCAAACACGACAACCACAAAATTATCACAACCCACCACTCAAACACATCAAATTTCATTTCCTCAAAACAACACATAAATGAGTTAAATTCATTTTCCACGAAACACTCATCAATATCACCAAAAACCCAACTCTAAAATTTCACCCATAAAAGCATTAAATTCATTTTCCCCAAATCTACACTTCAACCCTAACAAATTTCTTTTCACTCGACCACAGATAAGTCCCTAAATGCAAACTAAAAGTTTGGAAGGAGCCTTTACCTTAACGTTAGCTTTAACGAGCGATTACGGTACCGCGAGTAATTCTGATAAAATCTCCGCTCACGGCGTCGCTTCCAAAGTTAGTTCACTGGCACCGTAGCATGGAGGTGAGCATCTTTCCCTTTTATCTCTTCTCGAAACGAAGGTTAGATCTAGAAGAAAAATGGGGGTTGGTGTTTGACGGTTTGAAAATCCCTACTCCGTTTTTCTTCGTTTTTGAATCAAAGAGGAAGAATGAAGCTGAGAAATCCTTGTCTTCTCACCCACAAAGCCTTGGGTTCCTTTTCTTGAAGCAAAAGAAAGCCACAAAAATGAAAGAAAAAGATGGAAGAAGAAGATGGGGTCGCGAGGCAGGGAGGAAGAAAATTTAGTTTTCCTCCGTTCTCTATTTTCTTTCAGCTTTCCTTTCTTCCTTTTTCCTTCCTTCCTATTTCCCTCTTTTTCCTTCTTTCCTTTTCTTTCTTTCTATATATAATATATATATATATATAACAAATATCTAAAAATATCTAGATATTTCATAAAATTACCATTTCACCCATAACCGCTCAAACCATTTGATAAAAATATCTACTCTCTTTGTAACTCAATTGACAGATACAATTTTCAGCAACCCGAGATTTTTAACAAAACTGCCATAATTATATTCTTCGTAACCTAAATAAATTATTCTTCAACAAATAATTTTAATCAATTTCCAAAAATATATTTTGGGCATTTAACTCACTAAATACCGAAAACTGGGCTAAAAGCCTAAGAAATTCAACACAAAATACCTAAAATTGTATAATTTAGGATTTAAAATTAAGGGTCTTACACATTCCATCCAACCTAATAAACTCATATAGTAAATACATGCTTTCAAAAAAGATATAAAGTAAACAACAAACAGAGTATACTATACCTCAAATTTTATGCCACTTCTCCTTGCTTTTATGACATTTTGCATGATGGTTGCACCACATTTGACTTTATTTTCGTAAGTCTTAGTGTTGACAACTTCCTCATTTGACAATCTAAATCCTTAATGGTATCAATTTATCTACAACAAGTTTAACATGCAGTTCAGTATAACTTCAATAAATTCAACATGCAGTAGTCTAAGTACGTATCAGTATAAGTTCAATATGCATTTTAGTGACAACAAAAAATTAATAACATCAATACTTGAATAGTGAGAAGAAATACGTAGGGTTCGTAAGAGAAGGACCACGTAGGGTTCGTAGGAGAAATGCGCAGAAATACGGTTCGCAAAAATACATAATGAGGGTTACGTATTTCAGTGAGAAGAGCTGGTTCATAATGGGAGAGATGATCGTGGATGGAAATATGGTTCGCAATGGGAGAGATGATAGGGTTCGCAATGAGAAGAACGATGAAGAGGAGGAGGACACTATCGTAGTGAAGTTTACGTAATGAAGAGGAAACTGAAGCGGTTTACTGTTATATATAAAACCCTATTACAACGCTTTTTAGAAGCCTTTTACAGCGCTTGTTTGGAAAAGCGCTTTAAAATACCTCCATATTTATTTTTAAAAGCCTTTTTTATAGCGCTTGTGGAAAAGCGTTGTAAAAGACCTTTTTGTTTTCTTATGTAATATGGCTGTTTTTTTAAAAGTCTTTTACAACGCTTGTTGAAAAAGCGCTGTAAAAGACCTGTTTGTTTTCTTATGTTATATGGCTGTTTTTTTAAAAGCCTTTTATAGCGCTTGTTGGAAAAGCGCTCTAAAAGACCTCCTTATTTTATTTTTAAAAGCCTTTTTACAACGCTTGTGTGAAAAGCGCTGTAAAAGACCCTTTTAACTTGGTATAAAAAAAAGCTTTGTGACCTCCTTATTTTATTTTAAAGGCTTTATAGCGCTTATGGACAAAAACGCTGTAAAATTACATGTTTATATTCAGTTCAGTTCTAGTAAAATACCTATATTTGGATTTTTTTTCTTCCAAATAACTAGTTAAATACCTATACCTATATATATATATATATATATATATATATATATATATATATATATTTGTATATATCAATGCTAAATTACATGGTCGGCTCATATTGGGATGATCAGTTCAAGATGAATTCCTAGTACTAAAATAATATTTTCAAATTCAATATAAGCAGAAAATCAGTTATGGCAGGTCAAATGTACATTAAATTACATGAACTTAGTATAAAACACTAAGATCAAGTTAAATATAAGCATAAAATAAATATAAGCAGAAAATAAATATAAGCAGAACATCAAATACAGTTCAAGCTAAATACTAAAATGCTCAATTCTGGTAGATCAAACAATTAAATTACATGAACTCAGTTCAGATTACATGGCTTATATAAAACAATTAAACATGTACATTAAGATGCTCTTCTTCTTTTCTTGGTGGGATTCACATTTGTTTGTCCATTAACGATACGAAACGATGGATTAATCCAAATTCCCTCATCATGATCATCTCTAAGATATAAACCATCATCAGTTGAATCAGTTTCATGTGGTTGTGATGTTGCAAATAAAAGATCATTACCAACATCTTCATCATTATTGTTATCATCACTTATTTTATTGGTCGATAGGACAACATAAAACACTTGTTGAGCTTGCGACGCTAAAATAAAAGGCTCGTCTTTGTATCCCACCCTATTAAAATCGACAAGCAAGAACCCTGACTCATCAATCCGAACGCCATTATTATTATCGACCTACTTGCAACCAAATATGGGAACACGAAACATTGTGTAGTCTAACTCCCATATGCGCTTGATAACCCCAAAATATGATAGATTTGCATATATTGGGTTTTTGTCTTTTGCACTTGAGACATGCATCGCTTCAACTACAAGAGTGACTCCGCTATTTTGCATAGTGGTCTGATCATCTTGTTTGTAACACCCCAATTTCTCATTACCTTATTTTGAATAGTATAATGATACAATACTAATTTTTTTATGAGTGTTAATATGTGTTCTAATTCTTAGGTGTGTCTGTGTGTTTGCTTTAGTAGTTGATTTAAATTATTAATATTAACCATATTTAACTTACAAAAAAAAAGAAATAAAATAAAATAAATAAATATGTGTATAGATATAAATAAAATAAAAACAAGAGTTAGCTCTAGAATAGAATGGAATAAAAATAATAATAATAATAATAATAATAATAATAATAATAATAATTGTTATTATTATTATAATAATAATAACCTAGGCTATTATGAAGTATATATATATATGTAGCCTTCCAACCAAGCCGCATTCCAATCAGGTTTGGAGCATAAGGGAGCCGCCTTTCCAATTCCATCCAATCCCAATTTCCATTTCTAATTCTAACTTCCATTTCCAATTTCCAATTTCCAATTTCCAATTTCCAATTTCCAATTTCCAATTTCCAATTCCAATTCCAACTCTAATACCAAACCACGTAAGGTATGTTATTCCTTCTCTCCTTGCAAATTTGGACAGGCAATAATAATTATAATAATAAAATATATATATCCTTGCAAATTCAGACAAAAAAAAAAAGGGGATTCATAAAATAATTTTAGGTCAGAAATTATCTATTCAAGGAGGATCTCGTTTAAATGTTTCAAAAGAAAATGATAGATTTTAGGAAATATTGTGGTTGATTCCTAATGTTACGAATTTTATGTAGTCAGATGTTGGGGCATTTCCTTCCCTTCCTTTCATAAAATATTTTCATATTTCATGTTGTCGTTCTTACCCTTACGCCTTTTGTACCCTCCGCAGCTTATTATGTGATTCTGTGTTAATTCTTATAATTTTACTTTTATACAAAATTGCAGTAATATTGTACATGTGTTCCTTTTATTTTAATTTTTGTATTTTAATAATAGCTCTGATCTCACTGAAATATGTTAATACTGAGCAGGCATCTGACAATACTTTTACGTCCAAAAAACTTCATTTTAGTTAGTTATAATTAAAGGTTGCCACAATATTAATCAATTTAAGTATAATATAAGTACTATTAGTTTTGTTACAGAGGGCATATTGCTTACCTACTTTTAACATTAGACTATAGATATACACCCTCATTATTTAAATATTTCTATATATTATTTTAATTAAAATTAGAAATTGTTTTGGGTTAGCATACTAATTCCTATATTTTGATGATACCTAATATATTTTGGGTTTTAGTACAAATAGTAGATAATTTATTTATTTATTTATTAATTAATTTAATTATTTATTTATTTAGATTATTTATTAATTGGTTTATCTAGTTAATTTATTTGTATAATTAATTATTTATTTATTTAGATAATTTATTTAGATAATTTATTTATTTATTTTATTATTTAATTATTATTTATTTAGATAATTTATTTATTTAGATTATTTATTTAATTATTTATTTAGATAATTTATTTATTTATTTAGATTATTTATTTATTTAGATAATTTATTTATTTATTTAGATTATTTATTTATTTAGATCATTCATTTACGTATTTATTTATTTATTTATTCATTATTTATTTTATTATTTACTTATTTATTTATTCATTTATTTATTTTATTATTATTTATTTATTTATTTATTTACTTATTTATTTGCGTATTTATTATTATTTTTATTATTTATTTATTCATTACTGATTTATTTATTTATTATTTATTTTATTACTTATTTATTCACTTACCTATTTAATTATTTATTATTTATTTTATTATTTAGTTATATTCAGTTACGTATTTATTTATTTATTTTATTTATTTTATTTACTTATTAAGGTATTTACTTATTTATTTATTTATTTATTTACTTATTTATTTATTACTTATTTGTTCATTACTTATATTATTCATTACTGATTTATTTATTTATCTATTTATTTATTCATTTACTTATTTATTTAATTGTTTACTTATTTTACTATTTATTTACTCATCTACTTATTTACTTATTTATTATTTATTTTATTATTTAATTATCTATTTATTTATTTATTCATTATTTATTTTTATTATCTATTTATTCGTTTACTTATTTATTTATTATTCAATTATTTATTCAGTTACTTATTTAATTATTTATATTTATTATATATTCATTTAATTATTTACTTATTAACGTATTTACTTATTTATTTCCTTATTTACTATCCAATTATTATTTCTTTATTCATTTACTTATTTATTTATTTTACTATTCATTCATTACTTATTCGTTTATTTATTATTTATTTTATTTATTCATTTACTTATTTATTTATTTATTATTTATTCATTCTTTATTTATTCGTTATTAATTTATTATGTATTTTATTAATTAATTATTCATTTATGTATAGTAAGTAATTCATTTGTATTTTGTGGTTGTGTGGTTATAATTCCCTCGCGGACTATTAGAGACGACGACCGATAAAGAAACGACTCGTTAGCAGATCAGACTAATTGGACGGAATCTTCAGCCGAGGTAAGGGGTGAGATGAGGTTCGATCTTATGAGTATAAAATAACGTGAGATGAACGGGAATGCTGAAATTCCCAAATGTTCATTAGGGGCTTACTACGTACAGTTGAGCCCTATTGAGTAATAATAATTAATTAATAAGATGTGGATGGTAATAGTGAGGACTAAAATATAATTTAGCAACTTGTAGAATTGTCGTGAATTTATTTATATTAAGATTGCATGTTGTCTGATTTTATGAAACCTTCTGTTGATTGTTAATGTATGAATGATTTGAACTTGAAATGTTTTGTTACTTGATTGAATTTATGATATTACTAGAATGTATCCCGATTGAATTCCTTATTATGTGATTGATGAAATTGGATTGTGTATTGTGAGTAGTGTAAACCAAATATTGTGATTTTATTGTGATTGACTGATAAAGATATATGATGACGAATATCGTGAAGTCAAACTGAAACTTAGTGAGTAGTGATGATCGAGTAAGTCTGAGATATGTGTTGTAGATTTGGAGTTAGGATTGGTTTGTCATCATATAGGGAGGGTCTGACAAACCTAGTGATTCGGGGAAGTACAACGAATGAGCCTGATCGTGGAGGGCTACAGTCGAACTGTAAGGTAAGACTGATAGACCTTGGGGGTACACCTAGTGGGGAATTCCTAAGTGGATTAGTGGGTTATTCCCTAAGGCCGGGAACTACCGTGCAACACAAGAGTACCCCGACTGTCGCGTATATGTGTCTCGGGTTGAGTTGAGGGGATCTATGAGGACTTGGCCATTCATGAATTGTCCGTCCACTCTTGTAGTGGCATAGTATCAGGCCTCCTAACCAAGTACTTCAGAGTAGAATGGTACCAAATGATGAAGTATAGAGTATAGGACATACATAGCATTTCATTATTTTGATTGTCTTATTATGAATGAATTTGATAAGTCGTTGATATTATACACTTGACTGTTTTGAGATTGTGATAATTTGATTGTTTGCGTGTTCTCCTCGTGTATTTTATACTGTTACATAATTTCGATACTCACCCCTCGTTGTTTGTGTTTGGCGTTTGCGACGGACGCAGACGAGTTGTAAGTTGCAGGTGATTACTAATACCATCAAGAGAGGCGGAAGCCACCATGCCTTGGAGACCTTCATTATTATGCATTGTGTTGATGTTATTTTGAGTATTTTATTTTGGGAATTCCCGCTCTGATAGTGACATCGGGTTGGGACTATATTTGCACTGAATTTAAAACATGAGTATGTGTACTTCAAAAAGAATTCTGTTGTTTGATACTATGATTTCGAATTCATTATATTTGATGGAAATTTTGGATTTATGTGACATGCTTATGATTATGTGATACTCTTTATCTTAAAAAAAAAAAAATATTATTTGGGTTTAGGGTGTCACATTTAGTGGTATCAGAGCCAGGTCTGTCCAATCAGACCGTAAATGTGTTATGTGTTTGCTATGTTTCCTTGTGTACTCTGTTATGTATTTTGTAGTTATGGTCATTATATTGTGTTAGTATTGTAGAGCTAAGTTAGTTCCTCACTTCCCAAATGTCTCACTATATTCGATTGGCTTATCTGATTGATGTAGGTAGTGATGGCTGGTGGAAGGAATGATGCTGCGATTGCTGAGGCTCTGGAGTCCCTGGCAGGAGTTACAGTGCAGGCTCTCCAAGCTTTGGCTGAATCTCAGCTACTGCACAAGCCTCTGCGCAAGCTGCTACTCGAGCTGCACAGGTTGCTGCTCAAGCTGTACTCAAGCTACTAGCTACAGTGGTGGCCAAGGGAATATGCAAATAAATGAATTCATGGTGATGGATCGATTCCACAGGCTAACCCTCCATCGTTTGAAGGCCACTATAACCTGATGGAGCTCAAAAGTGGTTACAAGAAGTGAAAAGATTTTCAGAGAGTGGCATGTCCCGAAGGTCAGAAAGTGCATCTTGGTACCTTTATGTTGACGGAAGAACCCGCCTGAACATTGGTGGGGATATGCACACCAACGTTTAGAGAATGCAGGGGACTGTCAATTACTTGGGCTATATTCAAGAACATGTTTCTAATTAAGTATTTCCTTGAGATGATCCGTAATAGAAAGGAGATCGGAATATTTGTTTAAATTGGAAACAGGGAATATGACAGTAGCGGAGTATGCCGCTAAGTTCGAGGGAATTATCCAGGTACTATTCCACTCTATGTTGGAGACAGCAGGCAGCGAAGAAGTCTAAGTGCAATCAAGTTGAATGGGACTCTAGGCCAGAGATCTAAGAAACAGGTTGGATATGCAGAGAGAATCCGCGACTTTCCTTCACCGCTAGTGAATAAGAGTAGGATTTATGATGAGGATAGCCGGCTGAAAAGGCATATTATCGAAACACTGGAAATCATGAAGGACAAGAGGCTATGCATCCATAATAGAGGAAACCTTACTTATTTCCTCCTAGTAGAGTCTGGAAGTCGTTTGAATTATCACACACACAGTTTTTCAGCTGGAAAAGAGCTAGTAGTGGTAAGGAAAGGAAATGGGAACAATTATAGTTATTGGGAGTGGTAGAGGAAACCCAATGGACGAGGAGTTTAGTAGCCGGAAATAGTAACAACATGAGTTACAGTCATCACGCAACAACAATGGTAATAATGGTTACCTAGCTACTCCTATCCGATGTAGCAGGTGTGGAAAGCAGGGTCACATGACATAGTGAATGTAGAGATGCTTGGAATTTTGTTTTTAATTGTCACACAACAGGCACATTTACACCACATGCCCTTACCCAAGGAAGACTCCACAGCCTGGATAACCAGAGTTCCCAAGCCAGCAGACCTAAATCCAATGGAAGAGTCTTTGCCCTTAGTGGTGCTAAGTCAGGAGCGTCTGAGAAAGACAACTTGATCCAAGGTACGTGTCTCATAAGTGGTACTCCTTTATTTGTACTATTTGATTGTGGTGCCACTCATTCTTTTGTTTCTCTTGATTGTGTTAGACGTTTAGGACTACATGTATCTCGTTTACAGTATGAGTTGATTGTGAATACCCCAACTAGTGATTGCTGTCGATACCTCTAGTGTTTTGTCTTGACGTCGTTTCTATCCATGTGTGTGGAAGGGACTTTCGAGTTGACGTTAGTGGCTACCTTGCGTCTGGTTGATGTGATTCTTGGTATGGATTGGGCTCTCTGCCAACCGTGTCCGCGTAGATTGTTTTAGTTAAAACCATTGAATTCATGGAGTCAGAGGAGAGGATAAGCCTAGCAATATATCCACCAACCAACGTGAAGGCACTCTTGAAAGAAGATGCCCGATTATACATGATAACTTGCTCATTGATTTGAGAAGAAGCAAAGTGGTAATAACGACTATGTCTATTTTGTTGTGAATTCCTGAAGATGTCACCTAGTTTACCACCAGAGCATGAAATTGAGTTTTAGCATTGACCTAACATGTACCAGGTACTGGACCCATATCCATGGCACGTATAGGATATCTCCCTTAGAATTGTCTGAGCTTAGAACAATTGAAGAGCTTTTAGATAAACAATTACTAAGGCTGTGTTTTCACCATGGGGTCGCACTGTTGTGTTATTGGTTAAGAAGAAGGATGGCTCTATGAGTAATGCGTTAGATTTCGTCGACTTAATAAAGCGACAATCAAGAATAAGTACCCGCTACCTAGGATAGATTGACTTCTTATGGATCAATTGAGAGATCATGTGTGTTTAGTAAGATCGATCTGAGGTCAGGTTACCATCAGATCACGCGTGAAAACTTCTGATACTATCTAAGACGGGCCTTAGGACCGTTATGGCCATTACGATAGTTGGTTATGCTTTCGATGTTCTAACTGACACCAGCAGTGTATTATGGACTTACATGAATCGGATCTTTCATCCTTACCCGACTTTTGTGGTTGTGTTTATTAGATGATAATCTTTAGTGTACTCTAAGACTAAGGAAGAACATGTGAAACATCTAAGGATTGTCTCTGAAAACCTTAAGGAGAAAACAATTATTTGCCAATTGTCTAAGTGTGAGTTTTGGTTAGAGGAAGTAAGTTGCCTAGGACAATATTAATTCAAAAGGTGAATAGCTGTTGATCCTACCAAGGTGGAGAGTGTCCTTAGAATGGAAAGCACCTAAATCAGTGACTAAGATTAGGAGTTTCCTAGGACTGGGCAGGGTTTTATCGTAGGTTCATAGAAGGATTCTCCAGGTTGCCTTACCTTTGACTAAGTTGACCGAAAAGGGATTGTTCGTTGTGGGATACCATTGTGAGAATAGTTTCCAAGAGCTTAAGAAACGATGACCTCCGCACCAATCTTAGTATTACCTGACCTGAGTGAACCTTTTGTAGTATATTGTGATGCGTGTGGTTCCGGATTAGGTGGAGTACTTATGCAGGATGGAAGTAGTAGCATATGCTTTCTAGGCAACTGAAGATTCATGAGAGAAAACTACTCCTACCCATGACCTAGAACTAGCAGCAGTTGTCTTTGTTTACTTTAAGATGTGGGACATATTTATATGGATTCTAAGATTTGAGGTTTTAGTGACCACAAGAGCCTTAAGTATCTTTTGATCAGAAGGAGTTGAACATGAGACAACGTAGTGTGGATGGAATTTCTTAAAGATTTTGATTTTTGAGCTAAATATCACCCTGGAGGCCAATGTAGTGAGCCGATGCCGTTGAGTATGGAAAGACTTGAGTGTGTTCCGCCTTTAAGGTGTAAGCGCATAGTGTAGTGTTGGAACATTTAGAGACCTTTAGTTTATGTTTGTGAAGTGACACCAAAAAGTATTAAATTGGGAATGTAAA
>PGTU02000293.1:0-15525 GCA_002896215.2 Cicer echinospermum | reverse complement strand
ATGACATATGTAGAGTATTTCAATCCATATTGGAGTTGTAGATGTCCAATTGGAGCAAAACCAAGTGAAAATGGAAGCTAACTCCAAAGCTAACAACTTTCAATGAAGACACCGAAACCATCAGACTCGAAAGAGGAGTCATGCAATATACGCGAACAGCATATGCGGGAGCGCTGGAGCGCACCTCAAGCGCTTTTTCCAGCATTTGCTACTGCCAAAAATGCGCTTTGAGGATGTTTTCCCGCGCCTGGGGGCGCGACGCGCACCCAGCAACCATAAAACGCAGATTTTTTACTGTTTTAGGGATCTTTTCACTCTTGGGAGTTGGGAGACTTGTGCCTAGCATAGAAACTCAAAGGAATTCGGTAATAATTCAATAAAGGAATTCAATAACTAGGATTCAAATTAGACCCCAAGGTTGGATTCGAAGTGAAACTCATCCCTGACATTTTTCTCAATTTATAAAAGATCAATTTTACTACTGTTGTCAATTTTAAATATTATTTCAATCAACTTGGAACTTTTGTTCAATTTTAGTAATAAATATAATTCAATAGTAAAGCGCAATCCTTGAGTCCGACACTCGGTACAACCCATTTTATTATTACTTGCAATGATCAGTATATATTGCTGAAAAACGTATCAATGGCTATCAACAATATCAGATGATGACTGCATAGAGTAGTGGATCTTGACATAGGCAGCTCTAATCTTTAAGTGCTTAGGACAGATGGAGGTGGTGATTATCAATTCCATGAGTTCATGAATTATGTGACATAGAGGAATGATTCATGAAATGACTACACCATATACACCACAACATAATGGAGCTGTAAAAACAAGAGATAACCATTCTCAATATGCAAGAAGTATGTTGGAGGGAGAAAAAATGCTCACAAATTTTGGGGAAAAGAAATTTTCAACAGCATATATACATTTTGAATAGGTGTCCACGCAAGAGTTTGGGCACTATGACACTTGAAGAAGCTTGGACTGGAAGAAAGCCAGATGTGAATCATATGAGAGTGTTTGACTTATTGTGCTTCAGCATCTACTAGCTTAAAATAGAAGAAAGCTTGATGAACAGTGTACACACTATTTTTAACAGCGCGAGTGTATTTTTTTTTTAAAACGAATTCATAAAACAAAGAAATAAAGAAAGAAATACTTTTGGATAAAATATTTAAGTCGTACACACGACAAAAGTCAACAATATTTACAAGCATCGGAAATAGTTTTTGAAAAAAAAAACCCAAGTATTTAAGCAACAAATACACCGAGGCTATGAGACCTATCAGACATAGCTCATACCCTTGGGGTATTCTCGGCAGACATTTGTACAAAAGCACTGCCCCAAGAATTTTAACTCCCCCACGTCGCATCAAAATGTGGTACAAGGACCCATCAAAGTAAAAGTCAAGCTGACATATGAGGTATATGTACAGTCTTCCAAATTGAAATGAATACATCCACAAAAGAAAGACAACTAGCCCCTATACAACCATCTAATCTGGTCATGCTACAAAAATTATACAACCCAGGTGATCTCCACGCGCCCTGCAAGATCCCTATGACACAACATCGATCAGGTATGACTAATTACCTTCCCATCTTCAGGGTACTAACCGTAGGATGATCCTGGTTCTCATCTGAGGGCAAAGCCCAAATTTCCACAAAAATTGTAAAGGATCACCAACCGAAATTAACAAATATCACATAGCATTTAAATTTCAAATGCGCAAAATAACCTTTCAACTTAGCATACTCCTTGAAAGGGTTTTCATATGCCAGACATGCATAATCAAAGTGGAAAAATGAAGTTTTTAACAAACTGCACTTTCGTATTCGAATACAACATCCTTGTATTTGAATACAGTGCTAATTCATAAGTCAGTAGCAAAATCAGGACAACTGTATTCGAATACAGTGCTACTTCATAAGTCAGTAGCAAAATCAGCACAACTGTATTCGACTACAGCATCCTTGTAGCCGAATACAAGTGCGAAATAAGTGAAAAATCCTTTAGAACTGTATTCGACTACCAAACGATCACACTTACCAATTACAGCACAATCACAAACAACGACTGAGTATGTATATACAATCATCACAATATATCAAACATGACTCGCGTGCCAAGCACCCTAAGCAATGCGTATATGCCAAAATGCATGATTCCAAATTTCAACCAAAACCCTCCTCGAAGGGGTGTAAATCATAATTGTACTGCCTATCATAGGCCTTGCACTAATTACCAAGGTGCCACCCATCACAGGCCCGCACGATTTACTAAAGTGTCGTCTATCACAGGCCATACACTATTTTCTAGAGTGCAATCACTCACAGATCAACATGTTTAGAGTGCAATCTCTCATAAATCAGCATGACGCAATAATCCCTTAAGGATAAGTTGAACCAACAAATCACATGGCATCGTCTCGTGGCCCATCCGGTCACCACTATCACCAATAGCCCATCCGATCACCATGTACTATGAAATGCATGAGCATACTCTGACTCTTTTACCACAACCATTAAGTAAATGCAGCTATTAAAAGATTCCCCATTTTTAATACTCATTTAACACTAATGATTTTCAAATACAACACATAGCATACTCAAGCATATTTTTTTCACCACCACACATCAAATTTAATCACAATTTACATTAAATTCGATCAATTCCAATTCCACAAAATCCACACCAATTCCAATCATCAATCACCATAAATTTCCATATTTTCAAACATAAATCACGCCAAATTAATTTTCACAAGCCACACCTCAAACATCTCAAATTTTAATTTCCTCAAAACACACATAAATGAATTAAATTCCTTTTCCACAAAATTACACATCATTTTCACCAAAATCCAACTCCTCAAATACACATATAGCATCCTATATGCAAGCTAAAAATTTGGAAGGAGCCCTTACCCTCTGTTGTAGCTTTAACAAGCGATTATGACATCGCGATTAATTCCGGTAAAATTTCCGCTCGTGTTGTTGCTTCGAAAACTAGCGCACTAGCACTGCAACGTGGCAAGGAGCAAGTTTCCCTTCTGTCACTTCTCGCAAGGGAGCTTAGATCTGGAAGCAAAGTGAGGATTTGTGTTTGACAGTTTTGAAAAACACTAACACAGTTTCTTTGTTTTCGAAACATAGAAGAAGAAGGAAGAAATTTGTGAGGCAGCTAGGAAATCTTTTCTTTCTCACCCACCAAGACCTTGGTTTCTCTTCTTAAGGAAAAAGAAAGAAAAAGAAAGGAGAAGGAAGTAGGAGATGAACTTGCGAGGCAAAGAAAAAAAGAAAAGGAAGACGTTCGCAAGGCAGAGGAAAATGTTTCTGTTTCTTTCCTTTTACTAGCCTTGCTTTCACACATATATATATATGTTACTAACTTAATAAATAATATATATATATATATATATATATATATATATATATATATACTAACTCACCAAACAATATATATAGATATATAAAATTAAAACTAATCCAAATAATATCGAAATACTTTACACCACGTCACTTCACTCACATCTCAAACTATTTCATAAAAATATTTACTCTCGTCGCAACTCTATTGACAGATAAAATTTTTCAGCAACCATAGATAATGTTAACATTCTTCGTAACGTAAAAAAATATTCTTCGAAAAATAATTTTAAACGGGTCTAAAAATATATATATATATATATATACATATATATATATATATATATATCAAACATATTACAAACTCTAACAAAATAAGCTTTTGGTACTTAATTCCCAAAATAAATTAAAATTGGGCTATATGCCTCAACAATTCAACACAAAGAAATACTAAAATTGCATAAATTATTAATTAAAACTTAGGGTATTACAACGGGGCTGAACAAATGGTGTTGTAGGGTTATGATGCAACTAAAGCTTACAAATTGTATGATCCAACTAAAGCTTACAAATTGTATGATCCAAACAAGAACTAGGTGGTGATAAGCAGAGGCATATTGGTGGATGAATCAAGATGATGGGACTGGAAAATGAGTGAAGTCATACAACCTGACTCCATCAGTCCAACCAGCAATGCATAAGTAGTGGAACCTGATGAAGGCCAACCAACATGAACAGCTAGTCAACCAATTCTTGAATCTGTGAGAAGGTTTGAAAGAGCTAGGCAACCTTCAGTCAGATTGCAACCATATGAAGTAACATTTGACTCAGTCATCAATGCAGATAGATAATTTATTCATTTTGCTTTGCTGCTGAATCAGAATTAGTAACTGATGAAGAGGCATTAAGTGATCCTAGATGGAGATTAGCATTGGATGATGAGCTCAAAGCAATAGAGAAGAAATAGACCTTGGAATTGATGACCCTTCGAGTAAATAAGAGATTAATTGATGTGAAATGGGTATATAAACTCAAAATGACGCCTGGTGGAGAGGTTGTTAGGTACATGGCCAGACTTGTAGTACATGGATTCTTGCAGAAGCATGGACTGAACTATGATGAGGTGTTTTCCCCAGTAGCTAGAATTGAAACAGTGAGGATGGTAGTCTCAATGGCCAGTTACAAAGGTTTGTCTATGGCTCACTAAAGAAGAAGTGTATGTCAAGTCCCCACCAGGACATGTGAAAATAGGCAAAGAAGACAGTGTGTACAAGCTAAAGAAAACTCTACATGGCCTGAAGAAAGCCCCTAGGGCTTGAAACAAGAACATTTACATATTCATCATAGAGCATAATTTTGAAAAATTTGTGAATGATCATGTAGTGTATGTGCAAAAGGCAACACGATCACCTGTATTATTGATAGGCCTTTATTTGGACGACTTGCTAGTGATTGGAAGTGGTGAAGCACAAATTCAGAAGTTCAAGATTAGAATGGAGAATGAGTTTGAGATGTTTGACCTAGGCATGCTATCATATTTCCTTGGCATTGAGTATGAAACCCGAAAAAATTGATTTTTTATGCATCAAAAGACGTATGCAAATGGTGTATTGAAAATATTCATAATGCTAGATTGCAATGGAACTAGTACCCCAACAGAAGCAAGGCTAGTACTGTCCAAGGAGGGCAATAAGGAGATGATTGAACCAACAATCTTCAAGGAAATTGTAGGATCCTTGAGGTAATTGTGTATCATAAGGCCATATATTGTATATAGTAGATACATGAATAAGCCTAGACATCAATGAAGCAGTAAAGTTGATGATAAACATCAAATCAACAATTGATCTAGCAAGACATCCAAGTGTTTATGGAAGGAGCAAGCACATATAAACAAGGTTTCATTTCCTAATAGATCAAGTGATGAAAGCAAGATAAGCTAGAGCATTGCAGTATCAATGATCAAAAGGTGAAGAACAATCTTGGATTAACATTAATTGAATCACTTTGAATTAGGGAGCATGTTAATGTAATTAAAGTGATTTGTAGTTAGTTAGGATGTTAGAATACATTTAGAAATAGTTAAGAAGGATAGATTATGTTTGAAACTTACTACCCAATTCCATTTTCTAAACATTCTATTTTCTTCTCTCTTCTTCTCGATTTCAATTCTTCTCAATTATACAACATGTTCTAACAAAACAGTGTGACGGGAAATGCAATGTGTTGTGTTTTTGGTGATGGAGGATTGAGGAAGGGTTGTATTGTTTTTTCAGGTTTTTATTTATTTATTTCTGGTTTTGTAACGAGGGACTTAGAAATGGATTAATGCAATATAATTTGAGATAGAAAAGAGAAGTTTATTTTCTATTGTTTCTATAAAGTATGTTTATAAAAGATGTTTATAAAAGATGTAAATTAATTAGACTATTTTTATGGGTTTTATGTTTTTATTAATTCAAATAATTAATTTAAAACTTAGGTGAATAATAATTAATAACATATAAATCAAAATTAACAATAGTTAAATATAGTCAAAATTAGACCAAGGATTAAGAATAAAAACCGGATAAAATTGAAGGTCAAAATCTCTAAAGAAGATATGAGTCATTTTTCCTATACGAGTCATTTTCTTGTATGAGTCATTTTCTTGTATTTTATCCATATTTTTCCGCATCCTATTAAAAATTCTCAACAGATTATCAACTCACCATCGCCAAATTCAATTCACGAAAACTTTGCAATTAATATTTTACGTTCAGTGTTTTTCATAAGAATGTACTTCTTATATTAATATTATAAATGATATTAATCAATTTCTTTGAATCATCATCAATTAATTTTTTTATAAGTAAAAAATTTATTAAAAATGAGTACAAGAAATATTAGTCAAACTTATACATCATACCAACATATATAAATTAAATTAGCAGCAACCCTAACAAATCAAGTGCGTGTTTTAACTAATAAAGGAAAATTCAAGGTTGATTCTAGTAAATTGTTGGTAAATTATTCAAGTCAAATGAAAATCAATCACATACATTCTATTCATTTTGTTTTAAAATTTAAATTTGATATAGTTAATAGATTTTAGACGACTCATTTTAATTGGTCTTGGAAACATACCCATAATGTTTTAAAGACAATATTACAAATTTTAGGTGAAATAAAAATATAAATAATTTACGCACTTTGCATTTGTCAACGTACTAAGTAATAGGTGTATTTACTTTATTTTAATTTTATTAAATGTCAAGTTTCTAGTTAACAGGTGTATTTATTTTTATTTTATTTCAAACACATCACTTATTAATACTACTAATTAGTCAAATTTAAAATATTCATGTATAAAACGTATTTTATAAACATCAACATAAAAAAAAATGGCACCTTATATTCAATACCTACTTTTCACCTACTTTTCTTAATATTTGTAGAAAAGAAAATGAAAACTTGTAAATAAGGATCGAGATAGTATTCTTAATATTTGTAGAAAATAAAATAAAAATTTATAATTAAAAATGGAGATAGTAATTAAAATTAAAACGTAAACAAACACTAAATTTTCACATTTCAAAAACAGGATATGAATGTAAAGTGGTTTAATAGAGCTGAAGATATACTGAGAATGTTGGATTTTGTTCTTTGTGTCTTGCATTTTTACTGGATTGTTCTTGATATTGTTAAATCAAGTGCGTGTTTTAAATAATAAAGAAAATTCTAAGTTGTTTCTATTAAATTGTTTGTAAGTTATTCAAATAAAATGAAATTCAATCACATATATTCCATTCATTTTGTTTTAAAATTTAAGTTTTATTATAGTTAATAGAGTTTAGATGACTGCTTTTAATAGGTCTTGGTAAGATACCTATAATTTTTTAAAGACCACATCAGTGTTTCATCTAAAAAAAAGGTTACAAATTTTAGGTAAAATATAAATGTAAGTAATATACGTATTTTGCATTTGTCAACATACTAAGTAATAGGTTTATTTGTTTTATTTTTATTTTATTAAATATAAATTTTCTAATTAATAGTTGTATTTAATTTTTTTTCAAATACATCCCTATTAATACCATTAATTTATGTTGAAAAACGAAAAAGTCCAATTGAAAATATTCATGTATAAAAGTTATTTTAAAAACATCAACATAAAAAATTGAGACCTTATATTCAACACCTACTTTTCTTAATATTTGTAGAAAAATAAAATTTATAAATAAGGATGTAGATAGTATTCTTACTATTTGAAGAAAAATAATCTTTTTAATTAAGAATGGAGATAGTAATTAAAATTAAAACGTGAACAAACACTAATTTTTCACGTTTCAAAAATATGATTTTTTTATAAATAAAAACAATAATATTATAACTCATAACATTGAAAACTAAAAATAAAGCAAGTGTAAACACTAAATCTTAAACAATACAAACAATTATTAAATAGAGTAACTCATTCAAAAGATAATAGTGAAGTTCAAAGATCTCTACCCATAGCACAAAATCAACGACAGTAAAAAAAATTCTTAAAATAAAGTGAAGTACAAGCCTCTAGTACTTCAGTTCCACAAGAAAACCTCCATTGATTGCTTGTCTTGATCATGTTGAATTTAACCTACATACAAATATATTATAGAGGAGACATAAGGAAGATGCGAGTTTATCTTTCATCATGTAAAATGAATAAAGTCATACATAGATTAACACACGTTCGTAAATCATATATATATATATGGATAAACTTTCAATGCCAAAACATGCACTACTTGAAATTCATGTGGGGTCAAAGTTAACTTAGGAAAATATGGATTGAGAGGTTATGCTATATGCCATATGTAAAGTGCAACACCCCTCTAGATTGTATATATTCATAGTGTGCACTCTCATGAACACAAGATGGGCGATGACATCCTCAAGAAAACAATTGAAAGTGTAAACTCAATAAATCACTTTCTTCTCATAAAAACTAAATTCAAATTTTTAAGTTTCTTAGTTGATATATGAAACACTAAAATATATATATCCTTAAACAGACACGCACATATATAACTCACAAGTGAACAAAGCTAAAAAATTGAGTGTTGAAGCCTTAAACATAATAGAAAAATCAAATACAAGAGAAACAACATTTATGATGATGAGCAAATAAAAATAATTAAAGGCTGTAAAATAACATATAATTTTTTTTACCTATAATTATAACCTTAAAGCACATACAAACACGATTTACACAAAATCCACGACGATAAAGGGGGCACTCGAAATTTCGACAGTCGGTGTCTGACTTACATGCTGTAACTGTAATATATAAAATAAGAATAAAAAATGTTATCGAAAAAAGATTAAGAGTTTTGTAGAATATGAAAATATGAGAATGGACTTACCACCAACATTGATTAGACCAAGAAATAGGAACACAAAAAGGATCATTGTATAAAAAACCTTGAGTATGAGAATGGACTTACCACCAACATTGATTAGACCAAGAAATAGGAACAAAAAGGATCATTGTATAAAAAACCTTGAGTGTTTTAGCCATTTTTTACTCTACCTTTGCATGCAACAAATACAAAATTGTTTGATCACTTTATACTGTGAAAAACCTCATGCTATGCTTATTTCAGTTGAATGGTTTTTTAGTACAACAAAGGATCAAATTTGTCATTTTAACTCATGTAATCGATTACTTGACCTTAGACTATATCTTTAATTTTTTTATTTCTTATCTATTCTTTCATATTTGAATGTGGTTCAAAACCAACATTATGCTTCAATTAAATAGCTATTAGAATATATATTCAACTAAAAAAAACATTTTTATATTAAATTTTTTATTAAATGTCTCTTAAGCCAAATATGATCTACATCTGAGTTAAAATTGATTCTAATATAGATTATTTGAATTCAATATAATAAAATCTTTTTCGACCACTATTAAGGACACTTATCAATTTTATTGCAAATGAATCGACTACATAGGGCCGTTAGAAAATATATTTAAGTTAACCAAATTAATTTGAACTACAACCTTAACGCACCGGGCCTTTTTACATATGAGCCAAACATTAGTGAGAGAAAGAAAAAACTGCTTCAATATAGAAATAAGGGAATGCAAATAATGGAAAGGCATATTCAAAGATCGTCACAGGTTTGAGGAAAACGTACTTGAATTAGTCGATTAATTTGAAATGAGAACTTAATTATAATCGGTAAAAAGTAATGGATTGTAGGAACTACACTTTAAAATCTTATTTATACTCTATAAATACCAATTGTACAAATCATAATAAACTTACATCAATCCAAATAAACCTATTTTACTTACAGTTTATCTGCTCTTCAAATTTACTTACGATATTTTCATTATTCTTAAATACTTATCTACATAAATTGTCAAAACTAACACTCTTTAGAACATTTAAGGAAATCACAACCAATCAACCATTTTTTCATGATGTAATTGCATATGGTGCATTTCATTAGCTACAAAACAATAGAACTAGACACCCAAATTTTTATTGTACCCTAATTTGTTTAGAAATTGGTCATGAGACTGGTTAGAATAGAGAGCAATAAATTGAACAAAAGAAAAAATTATGGTCCCTAAAAAAACGACGGTACAATTTGTTGTCTAAGATACAAGTAATCAAGAATACCAAAATATATTTTTAAATTTTCTACTAAAATATTATTGTCATTTTCTATTATCTCATGTCTCTCTTTGTCACTCTTTTCTCACTCTCACTCTCTCTCTCTCTCTTTCTTTCTGTTGTCTAATATCTCTCTTTTTATTGTTTCATCTCTCTCTCTCTCTCTCTCTCTCATCTCTCCTCATCTTATCTCTTTTTGCACTCATGTGTCTCTCTCCCTCATATCTCTCTTTCATGTATATCTTCCTCTATTTCATATTGATGCATCTTAGCTCTTTCTACAAACACGTCTCTCTCTTATCTTTATATATCCATCGGATGTCTCTATTTTTAAACCTTCAATCTCTCCCTCCTTTTCGATTAAGTAATCGCAATAAAACAACCATTAGCTAAATTACCGATGAACTTTCATATTTGTCAATAATTGTTTTAAAAACTCTTCCTAAAATTAGAATAATTATTAAATGTCTGTTAAGAAAATCATGCATCGTCTTGTTTTCTTTAAACTCATTTTAACTCATCATAGTAAGAAAGGCACATAAAACTTTATGGTAATTAAAAGTTACTTAGTGCTACCAACCTTTCATTTCTTATCCGTTCGTATGTGTAGGGATTACAAAAGAGCAATTATAGTATTCAACAATGGCTAAATCATTGTAGAAATAATGTACCAATGAAGGCAACATGTATTTATGCATAAATTAAAAAGCATCATAAGCTACAAGTCAATGCACAAATCTATCTATTATAATATATTAAAATAAATTCTCAATTTTTGTTGAATGACACATCACACACTTTTTTGTCACATTACTTATATTCTTGTGTGACTTTTTCATATGCTTCTACAATTTATCTTCAACATTTTATTTCTCAATTTATATTTTTCATCATCATATATATATGTTGAGAAGCATATTAAGCTATTTTAAGCTATTTTACTATTAAAGCTTCTCATAAAAATAATTTTACTATCTTCTCACTTCAATCAACTTTTACTACTTCTTCATTTCTAACTTTGTATATTCAGGTTAGTTGGTAAAAAGTTACATCAAATTTTATATTATCTCAAGAATTATTCTTTCAATTCCTTCTTAAACATTGGCGGAGAGTACTCTTTAGATATAAAGTTTTGTCGTTTACACAACATTACATCATTCATGGCTTCTCAATTCTCCCCCAATGTATCTATGGAAAATGTGAGATTGTGTAACTTATTGGTGACTTCCTTAGTTGAGTCAAATCATTAATATTAAAAGACAACAAATAAACAAATAAGAAACCAAATATCTAATAAGAAAAGTCATTTGTTGTAATCACTAAATCTAATGGTCGCACGAAAAAGAGGGGTGGTGAAGACCTCTAGATAGGAATGCACATAATATCATTTTTCAGTTGTTAAGACATGATTTCGAGTAAGTGTTGAAGAACATCAATCAACTATGAACTATACATACTGACGATTGATTGAAACATTTAGGAGAAAAACTAATCATAAATGAAAAAGAGTCCATAAAGAAAGGAAAAGTTATTTTTAAGCAAATGGATCTCAACTATACAATTAGGGTGTTTTTAATTTGTTTTCATCACTTAATTTGTTGGTTTATTTTTTTTATTGGTAATTGAAGTTTTGTGTATCTCTGTGCTGCAATATTGAAAGCATCTCGACTATACAATTGTTCATGCATGTGTATTTATATTTGCCTTGTGGAAATTCAGCTAATTAATTGACTAATTCTTGCCTTTTTATGTGAAAATTATCTTGAAAATGATGAATTTAAATTAATAAAGTTCTAACTTGTTTTACTATCCTTTGCTTTAATTTTATTTGTAGGTTCAAGATATGAATGCAAAGTAGTTTAATAGAGCTGAAGACACACTGAGAATGTTGGATTTTGTTTTTTGTGTTTTGCATTTTTTTATTAGATTATATATCATTGCTTTGTAAAATAGTCAGTCAGTTAATTGTGGCAGTTAATTACTTATCTAAGTTAGTTAGAGATTGTGCAAGTTGGTTTCAGTTAGTTTAAATCCTACATGATATATAAAGCAGAATTGAGTTCATTGTAAAATTTAATTATCAATTCAATCAATTGATGAAATTCAATATGGTATCAGAACCAAATCAATTTATCATGCCCAACTTTGGCACTCTAGATTTGGTCACATTTTTGATAAGATCCTTAGATCTTTAAGCAATAAAATGCCTTTTATAATGGCAAATCAATTTACTTCTTCTATCTGTCAAATATGACCTCTTGTTAAATTAGACGATTGTATTTTTCTTCTTATAATCACATATCTGATGTTCCTTTTTTCTTTGTTGCATTGCGATATTTGAGGTCCTAATGGCCAACCTAGTTATGATGGAAAAAGATACTTTCTCACAATGGGTCAAGACTTAGTTTGGTGTCACTGTTAAATGCTTCGATATGACAATGCCAAGGTATTATCCCTCACCCAATTCTACAAAACCAAGGCACCTTACATCAGTATTCCTGTGTTGAAAGGCCAAAATAGAATTTCTATCGTAGAACTCAAACACCAACATTTGTTGAATGTTGCTCGTGCATTGATTTTTCAGTCCCAGGAACCAATTACTTTTTGGGGAGAATGTGTTGCTACTGCAGCCTTCTGGATCAACATATTGCCCTCTCCAATTCTCAAGGGCAGATCTCCTTATCAGGTTGTATATGGTAAGGGTCCGGATTACAACTATTTATGGTCTTTTGCCTGTTTGGCCTATGCAGCCACATTGCCATCCAACCGCAACAAGTTCACTGCAAGAGTTGTTCCCACTGTCTTTGTTGGTTACCCTCATGGCTATAAAGCTTATAGATTATTCAGCATTCAAACACTGAAGTTTTTCATCTCAATGGATGTCAGTTTTCATGAGACCACTTTCCCATTTCATTACTTACCTAATACATCTATCTCACAAGATCCATTTCATGATTTCGTGATTGCCCACTCCCATTCCTGAACACAACACACCAGTTTATGATCCCCTATCTGAGCCAGATATTCAACACCCATTAGACGATCTAAATCCTCCAGATAAACCCATATATCTTTCCCATGATATTTCTACATTGCGTAGATCTAACAGAAATAGTTGTTTACCCACTTACTTAAATGACTATGTATGACATCTCAATCACCATTATATCCCATTCAACAGTTTGTTCTTATAGACATCTCAACCCATCTTACAAATCTTTCATATGTGCAATATCAGCTATTTCTGAACCTAAATTTTTCCATCAGGGAGTGTCTAGCCCTGAAGGAGACAAGCTACGAGTGAAGAAATCAAAGCCTTGGAGGCCAACAAAACTTGGTCTATGTTTCCCTTCCACCTAGTAAGCATTGTATTTGGCAACAAATGTGTATATAAAGTGAATTCAAACCTGGTGGCAGTGGGGATCGTCACAAAGCTCGTTTGGTAGCCAAGGGTTATACTCAACAGGCTGGTATTGACTTTCACATATACTTTTCCCTTCTTTCCAAGCTCACTTATGTTCCTATTTTACTCACAGTGGCAGCAACAAAGAAAGCATTTGATTGAACATTTTGGAGAAAAACTATTCATAAATGAAAAGAGTCATAAAGAAAGGAAAAGTTATTTTTAAGCAAATGGATCTCAACTATACAATTAGGGTGTTTTTAATTGTTTTCATCACTTAATTTGTGGGTTATTTTTTTATTGGTAATTGAAGTTTTGTGGTATCTCTGTGCTGTAATATTGAAAGCATCTCGACTATTACAATTGTTCATGCATGTGTATTTATATTTGCTTCTGGAAATTCAGCTATTAATTGACATTCTTGCCTTTTTATGTGAAAAATTATCTTGAAAATGATGAATTTAAATAATAAAGTTCTAACTTGTTTACTATCCTTTGCTTTAATTTTATTTGTAGGTTCAAGTATTGAATGCCAAGTAGTTTAATAGACTGAAGACACACTGAGAATGTTGGATTTTGTTTTTTTGTGTTTTGCATTTTTTATTAGATTATAATATCATTGCTTTGTAAAATAGTCCAGTCAGTTATATTGTGGCAGATTAATTACTTATCTAACGTTAGTTGGAGATTGTGCAAGTTAGGTGTTCAGTTAGTTTAAGATCTACATGATATATAAAGCAGAATTGAGTTCATTGTAAATATAATTCAATTCAGATCAATGATGAAATTCATAATAGGATCGAGCCATCAATTTATCATGCCCAACTTTGGCACTCTAGATTTGGCACATTCTGATAAGATCCTTAGATCTTTAAGCAATAAACTACCTTTATAATGCAAATCATTTACTTCTTCTATGTGTCAAATATGACCTCTGTTAAATTAGACGATTGTATTTTCCTTCTATAATCACATCTCTGATGTTCCTTTTTCTTTGTTCATTGTGATATTTGAGGTCCTAAGCCACCCTACTTATGATGAAACAGATACTTTCTCACAATGGTCAAGACTTAGTTTGGTGTCATGTTTAAATGCTTACGAGTATGACAATCCAAGGTATTATCCCTCACCCATTTCTACAAAACCAAGGCACCTGCATCATTTTCCATGTCGTTGAAGGCCAAAATAGAATTCTGTCGTAGAACTCAAACACCACATTTGTGAATGTTCTCGTGCATTGATTTTTCAGTCTCAGACTCAACTACTTTTGGGGAGAATGTGTTGCTACTGCAGCCTTCGGATCAACATATTCCCTCTCCAATTCTCAAAGGATCTCCTTATCAGGTTGTATATGTAAGGGTCTGATTACAACTATTATGGGCTTTTGCCTGTTTGGCCTATGCAGCCACATGCCATCAACCGCAACAAGTCACTGCAAGAGTTGTTCCCACTATCTTTGTTGGTTACCCTCATGGCTATAAGCTTATAGATTATCGCATTCAGAACACTGAAGTTTTCATCTCACTATGGATGTCAGTTTTCACGAGACCACTTTCCCATTTCATGACTTCCTAATAATCTATCTTCACAAGATCCATTTCATGATTTCGTGATTGCCACTCCATTCCTGAACACAACACACCAGTTTATGATCCTTGTCTGAGCCAGATATTCAACACCCATTGACGATCTAAATCCTCCAGATAACCAGTATTCTTTCCCATGATATTTCTACATTGCGTAGATCTACTAGAAATAGTTGTTTACCACTACTTAAATGACTATGTATGACATCTCAATCACCATTATATCCCCTTCAACATTTTGTTCTTATAGACATCTCAACCCATCTTACAAATCTTCAATGTGCAATATCAGCTATTTCTGAACCTAAATTTTTCCATCAGGGAGGTCTAGCCCTGAATGGAGACAAGCTACGAGTGAAGAAATCAAAGCCTTGGAGGCCAACAAAACACTGGTCTATGTTTCCCTTACACCTAGTAAGCATTGTATTGGCAACAAATTGTGTATATAAGTGAAATTCAAACCTGGGGCAGTGGGGATCGTCACAAAGCTCGTTTGGTAGCCAAGGGT
>PGTU02000284.1:0-22305 GCA_002896215.2 Cicer echinospermum | reverse complement strand
AAACTTTCAAGGATTCACTGCCCTTAAACGCCTGTACGTCGGCTTAAACACGGGACTTACAACCCAGAAACTATTATTCTTCAAGATAAAATTTCAAGATTTTAAATATTTTTAACCAATTTTATATAACCTATTCCCCCCCAAGTCTGATACCAACGAACGCCTTAAGTTTTTGATGCACAGTTTCTGATATAATAATATAAATATATTACTTATTTTTAGACTATCTATACTATGAAGTTGTTACATTAAATGGACACCAACCAAAGCATAGTAAAAAAATTTAGTGTTTGGGATGAAAAGTAAAATTAGACAAAATTCTCAATTATCTAAACTAATGCATCGATTGTTTAGGGTTTTGGGATTTTTATATAACTCTACTTGTGATAAATTAGTTGATTGATTATACAGCTGAGAGTATTAGTAATATATATGCGTTGTGAAATAATTGTTAGTTTTTTGATATGTTTAAAATTGGGGATTTTGTGTAATGCTTCAAAATTGAGTTTTTGTGATCGTTAGTGTATTAATATTTGATACTCTTCAGCAAAGAATTGTTTCTGACATGTTGTTGTTGTTGTAGACTTGTTCACGTTACAGCCTTACAATGGCAATTTACTGAAGGATTGCTTTTAATGTTCTTGTTTGAGGGTCTAAGCTATTTCCTCTCTCTTCAATCCAGAACATTCTCCGTTTTCAGCAGAAAATGCAGAACGTTCTCCGTTTTCGTTTTTTCTCGACAATTGTTTGTTTTTATGTTTTGTTGGTTAATTCTTGTTGCAGATTTCAATATTGTTTTAACACAAACATTGTTCTTGAACCTGCTTGGATGCTTAATATGACTGACTTTGCATTTTATCATTCAACACAGCAGGGAGAGTTAGTAGTATGATCTTTAGTTTATTCAGTACTGAAGTATCATATCCCTTGCTGCAATACAAACTCTCAAAATCAGTGGAGTCGATAAACCTGTAAACCAGTTCAAAGATTAATTATTGGAACTATTATTAACTGTGAGTTTTATTTTAGCAAAATAAAAGTTGTTGCAAAATTAATGTAATTTTCAATTTTTAATGTAAAAATAATAATAATTTTTTTAATTGTCTAATTACTATTATGTACATTATTTCGGAAGTATTATATTCTACTGTGTATAAGATGTGAAAAAACAAAAAAAATATTAATAACTATAATTGTTAACATTATTATCCACTTTATTATATTAATTTTAATATAATAAAAAAACAAAGAAAATGATTAGTGTTAAGTAAATTAAAATTCAAAAAGTTTGTAATAGTGGATGATAGTATAAACCAACTATACCAAAAAAAACATTTTAAAAATAATATATTAATTCTAACTAATAAGCAACATAATAATTTTTATATATATACGAGATAAATTAAAGCGCAACAAAAAATAAAAAACCGACAATAGTTAGCTATTAAGAAAAATTGAACTCAACAATACTTCAATAAGTCAAACTCAGCCACACTTCTCTTTTTACTAAACAAACTAACGATGTTAATTTCAATGTAAACAACTAAGTGATAGTAACAAATTTTGCCTGCACAGTGCTTCCGAATTCCAATTTTGGAGAAATGTATTTGCATCTAAAATTTGAACGAAAAATTTATATAAAACCAATTACTTCAATGATTCGAAAGTGTCATAGGTGAATTGAATTAGAGTTTAAAAATTATAGACATTTTAAAGAAACTTGGTTGAAGTAGAGTTTTCAAAAACTGATTTAGTAAAATAAAAACTGATAATTTGAATGAATGAATAAATAAATGAATCAGTTTCTTTTTTTTTAAAAAAAAACGATTAAAGGCATATTATTTTTAAACTATAAATATAACTTTATCACTGGTATGCCACAGTCAAAATCATTTGAAAAAGTCCTTAATCATAAATAGTGAAAAAATTGAATCATGACTACATTCTATACCTTTAGTCTGTTGCTTCTAACACTGACTTGTTTTGCAATATTTGTTGAAAGATGCATTTCATCATCAAATGACACCCCTATTGAAAATAATTATGCAGAGAGACCATTGTCATCTTATGAAAAGTATTTGCATCGAAATTAAGTCGACCATGTGGTGATGAAATTTTCTCTAGTGTATTTGTTGGTAATCAAACTGTTAGTTATGCTTGTTGCTTTATACTTGTCAGTGAGATGGGACACCAATGCCACTTGTCAGTGAGATGGGACACCAATGCCACAATGGCATGACAAATTATATTTTGGGTTCTCCAAAATTCAAAACAAGAAAAGCTTCAATTTTGCAAAGGAGTAAGAAAGTTTGGAGTGATTGTGTTTCTTTTTTCGATTATATTTCCCCAGTAGAATCAATTGATCCTACTGTTTAAGAATTTGAACAAATTCATAATTTACACCTATCAAAAGAATGTAAGAGTTGCCTTTTCAATTAATCATATTGTATCCTTTTGATTAATAACCTGTTCGTTTTGTCCTAATACAAAAGTCCACGTTTGAATATACAATAAATGATCCGCCACTTATTGAAAAATTCTAGCTAGTAACAAAACAAAATAAAAAATCGATAACTTCTACAGGTAGAAATTTAAGTTGGCCTCGACTAAAAGGTTGTGTCCAGGGAGGAGAGAGCCTCAAAGAGATGTACTTAATAGATGAAACACAAGCAAATTAACCAAATTAATTAGTTTGGTTATCAGAGTAGACTACTATATACACAAAATATCAGAGTCAAAACCATATGTACACTTCATAATAGGATGGACTCACATTTTCAAAGTCAGAACACCAACAACAACCATAATTAATGCAGCATTCTGCTGCATTTTCTGAACACACAACCTGCAACCAACTGTTAATTTCCAACTTTAATCTTCTGTTAATCTATCTTGTAAGCCCACCCATGTTTGTCCAAGAATTGTTCGACTGCTTCCTTAATGGCCAAGTTTGGTATTAGTTGTGATGGATCAAGTGGTTCCCTCGTGATCGGATCAAATTCACCAACCTGTGACAGTAGCAGTTAAATGAGTGCACTTCCATGTCGTGGAAATAGAAAACATATGGTCGAGATGACGAAATATGCAAAACACAGTACCTTCTGAAGATGGTCAAGAATCACTGCCCTCTCATATGTAAGTCCACTTGGAGTGATTACTGGATCATGAAAAATATCAAGTGTTATTCTACAGCACAGATAATCTGGCACCTGTAGATTCAACAAGCAAAATTCAGGTGATTAATGAATAACATATTAATTACTTATTGAATCTATAATCTAAAAAAACAAAGCCATGTACACCTCAGATGGTTTGTCATCCTCTGCAGCTTTATTGAAGACTCTTTCTAAAGCCTCCAACTGTTTCAAATGGGAAGTAGTAGTATCATCTACAAATCCTTCCATTTCAGAGACGTCAAGAAAATGTTTTTCCTTTAGAGCAGACTCACAAGCTTCTCTGAGACATGAATACATATTGCGATAATAACACTTTACATGATAACACAATATTGACTAAATATATAGTTGCGACTTGGCTAGAAAAAAATATACGTAGTAATTAACAAAAAATACAATGGCACATCTGAACAGCAATTATCTATAAAAGATCCTCAGATGATAGATCTGTGATCACCAGAAAAACATACTTTAAGTTCTGTAATTCCCAGGATCGCTCGGACGAGGAACGTTCCCACTCTAGATATTTTGCCTTCGCAAGCTCTTGCCATATTTCTTCTACCATATAGCCCTTAGGATTGGCACCTCTCCCAAGATTCAAAGCCTTCATTATGACCACAAACAACAAAAAAATCATCATTCATATGAAAAATAAGGGTAAGTCAACATTAATATAATAATGTCTAAAAAAATGTACCACACAGTAAATCAGCAGAGAAGTTGTATTCAATCAGATGTGACATGAAATTTAAATGAAGAAAGAACAGTGACCCTTAACAGCTAAATAGTAAGGCAATATTCTTGCACAATCTGTCCCTAATTTGTCATTTTAATTTTTAAATTGTTAGAATAAAAATATAAGAAAACATTAAATCTTATAATATCAGAGATATTATATAATACGGGCATATTAGTTTATTTCCTAGGATCACTCAATCGTGAGATTAGTTTTTATATTACTTATTATTATTATTATTTGAGTCTATGTATCACTATAAATAGGGATTAGTGTTTAGTTTTTGTATCAAGTTATTATTAATAATATTCAATTCAAAGTTCTTATT
Organism: Cicer echinospermum; assembly: GCA_002896215.2. Lineage (NCBI taxonomy): Eukaryota > Viridiplantae > Streptophyta > Magnoliopsida > Fabales > Fabaceae > Cicer > Cicer echinospermum. The sequence goes on along the minus strand of PGTU02000284.1, from coordinate 18,065 downwards.
ATTTCTCTCCATCTTTTATCTATAACCCATAACTTGAACAAAATAAATTGAAAAAATATAAGTAAATTGAGAAATACAAAGGACAAAGAATGAAATGCAGAGTGAAAAGAACCAAGGAAGTCAAATACTTGGAATTAGCTAAACAGGAGTCTCAATCTATCCCTCACATAAAATTCATGGATGCCCCCTTAGTTTTTTTTTTTTTTAAATCGGCCAAAGTTAGTAATTAGTTTGTTATGTTAGTATTTTTTTCCATGCCCGGGTCTCCTCCACTTCTTTAACCCCTTAGCTTCTGTTCATCAAATATCAACCAAACAGGACTGGTGCAACTTGCAACATTACTAAAAGAAAATAGGGGCGACCGGCGAATAACTTGCAAATGTACACACACACACACACATATATATTGCAACAGGTATAACAAATTAACAGATGTACATGAAACACACAAAAAGAGTGTTCAATGACAACAAACCTTTTCCAATTCTTTGATACCTTTGGCTAATTCTTGTTTCTGTAGCAATACAAGTCCCAACATATAGTGGGCCTGAAATATATACAAAAAGAAGGTTCAGCTGGAAACAAGACAACCAAAACAAAGCACAGAGAGCCAACCATTTAACAGGATTAACTTGCAGTAAATATAAGATATAATGAGAAAGACTTTCATACAACCAGTGGTTTCACCAAACTATGGCTAGCGCTTCAACAAACAATTACTGAATCCATGGATGAGAGTTTATAATTTGATATAGAATCTCCTTAACCAAACACCTAATAAAAAAACAAGACATACATATCTTGTTTGTGTGGGCAGGTTGGATTGTGTTCTGTAGAATATATGGTAATTAATATATAAGATCCCGCACCTATTAGATTTCTAAGGAAACAACTACCGTGTAACTACATGGTTAGGTTGTAACTAACAATGTAACCACCTACTATTATATCTCCTAAAGCTGTGTTAGTTTAGACACACGGTCTCAGCGTCATTCTGTCACTAATATAAAATATAAAAATAAAAATCTAAAAATGAAATAATTTATTTAGATAGTAAAAGAATGCAATGAAAGCATTTCCACCAAGAAGTTTGGAGTTTGGACCAACCTACCTGTACATCACCTAAGAGGTAAACATCTGTAACTTACTAGCTCATTCAAAAGCATAAAACACTTTATGTTTTACCCTAAATAGAAAGCATTTAGAATTTCACAAACCAGAATCAAGAAAACCCAACAAGAGTATCCAATTCTAAGATACACCAGAATATTAAGCCAAAAAGATATGAGACCAGACTAGCCAAATTTTTTTAATTAAAACAAATAGGAAAAATCCTTGTTCTCAAACAGGGAATAACAGTAAATCCTTTTATAAGTTTGGGTTGATAGAGCTGAAAAAAAACTCAATTAAAAAATTAAAAATTTAAATTAAAATGCAAAGGAATAAAAAAGGCATTACAAATGTGGCACTTCAATAAACCTTTTTTAGCAACTCTCTATCAAGCAACATAATTAGTCCTTCAAAGTTTAGCTATTGTTTATGCAACCCAACCACTGAAGAAAAGGATTACGTTTACTTTTCCAAAGAACCATTCTGAAAAGATAAGATCCTATGAACAAACTTAGCAACAACCAGCAGATTTGCATTCAAGAAATAATAGGAAAGAGAGAAGAAAGTAGAACTCATGGAATTGAATTGAGATGTCTACCATTATTGCAGCCCAGGAACCTTCTAAAATTGAGTTGGGCACAAAGCTGAAAATATCAAAATAGGTCTGAAGGAAGTTATTCAATAATTGAAATTAAAGGATTTGCGTAACAGAATTCTACCTCCTCAGATAGATATCTGATATAATAGAATTCATAAAATTGTGACCAATGATGTATCCCTAGTCCCCACACATAAATATATCTAACCCACCACACAACTAAATGTGCAAACAAACTTGTTCGAAATGAAATTCAACATGCCTAACCAATGAATAAAGCCATATTGAATCAACCACAAATGACACAAAAGGAATTACAAAGAGACCAATCACAACAACCTTAACGGAATGGTTGTCCAGCTGAATTGCTCTTCTAGAGTCTTCCTCCACTCTCTCCCATTCACTACAAACAAACCAAACACAACAGAAAAACATGGGTTTCAAAATTGTAATCGAGTTGCAACTCTATAAAAATAACTTCAATTTGCAAACAAACAAGACTAATGTGGACACAATTGTTTTATTGGTCAATAAAACCTCCTAAATCCCAATGTTATGACCACAATTTCAATTGCAAACCAAAATTAAAACCAATTAAAACCAATCAAAACCCAAAAAAAAAAAAAAAACACAATCACAAATTCACAAATTCACAATTACATATAAAAATCAAAACCCTAAAAAACAAACACAAAAAAAAAGAGAAGAAAATTGAGAAAAATACATACTTTCGCTTGAGATGGCACAGAGCACGATTCGTAAAATAAATCGGAACATTAGGGCAAAGCGTGATTGCCTATATAAACAACATATGAAAAAACAGATGTAAGAAACTGAACAAAGTATTCATGATTGGGGTGAAAAATAAAAGAGAAACATTTGGATAGAAGCAAAGAACGTTAACGGTAACGGTAACGGAAGAAGAAAACCTCAGTGTAAGCATCGATAGCAGCTCCGAAACGGTTTTTCTTGAAGTAATTGTTTCCGTCTATTCTCAAAAGCTCCGCTTGTTTCACCACCGCAGCGTTTGGCCCCATTTCTCTTACTCTCTTTTCTTTAGTGACATATTTAATATCTCAAATATCTATATAAGTATTAAGAAAAATATGTATGTAACGATATGATTGATGTAATAATAAGAATAATGTGAATGAAGGAAGAGATAAATGTTGGAAGGGAATTTTGGAGGGGGAAGAAGATAATATAATTAAAAAACCGAGCGTGTCAGGGGGTAAGAGTTTTGGAAAATCACCATTTTTATTTTAATTTTGGAAACTTAAGCGATTATTTGACTCTTAATTTTTTTTTTAAAGCTTGATTCCTAAATTTCTTTAATTACTAAATTATGACGAAATTTAAAAAATTCAAACCAGTATATTAATTAAGATGATTTCCAAGGGGAAGGTATAATCAAGTCTGTCAACGGTTGAACTTAACTTAATCTACTTATTAGATTTATCAACGATTCCGGATTATAAAAGTAAAAGTGTGAGATTTAGATTCTAATTTAGTTAAAAAAAAGAAAAGTAAAAGTGCATTTAAACTTTTCAAATAAATAATATAACTAAAATTGTATTTTTTTAATATTTATATAAAAGGATTTATTGGAAATATTAACTATAAATAGTTCTACAATGTAGGACAATTTGGACAGGCTTTCTAATTTCTTCCGAATTAGAGTATCAAAGAAGGATAAATTTAATTTTTTGGGGCCCTTTAAAAAAAACCTAAAGGAAGAAAATACCTGTAATAAACAAATATATATTAATAAAAGAATAAGAGTGCACAAAAGAGTTCACGTACAACACTTTCACAAATCATACTTGCTGAGGAATTTACATGTATAAATAGGAGTTAGAGTAATGCGTTTGTTTACGGTGGACATATATTATAACGGAGATTTGAAATTCAAATCCGGTGAACATTTATTCTTGGGCGCAAATAATTTCTATCTCTTTGATATAAGAAAATAAATGTTGTTTAAAACTGCCTTTAACTTAATAAACAAAACGGAGGCAACTTAGGGTTAAGTTTCACTTTAAAAATGGTTAAAATTATTTGTTATTGAATTATTAAAATGTTCTCTAAATAAAAATAAATATTAAGATATTTCAGTTTTTTTATAATATCGTCATTAAATTAAATGCAACAAATCAAGCACAAATCATTCATTCGTCTCTCTGATAATCAGATCAAATATTTATTCATTAACCTATGATAATCTTGGTGAACAAGTAATTGTCTAGCTCCGATATTCACATCAAGCACATGCTCGTCTTCCTCTGATAATCTTTGACAATCAAGTGATTGGTTGCCTCTGATAATCACATCAAGCGCATATTCATTAACTTTGAAGAAAGTCAATGCTCTAAATAAAATCAATTTTTTAATGAAAGTCAATTATCTAGTAATAGTTCAAATACAATATTGTATTAAATATGTTTCAAGTTTCCTTCCTCATTCTTAACATTGCCTCTAATGAATGTAGTTATACTCTATTCATTTGTCTCCGATGATTACAATTTTCACCTGTATATTTGTCTATGGTAAATCTCGACAATTAAATTAATTGTTTAATCTCTCATAATCACATCAAACACTTGTTCATTTGTCTCTTATTTGTAATGGCATGTTTTAATGAAAGTCAACGCTCTCACGGAAGTAACACTATGAAGAAAATCAATATTATGATATCATCTTGGTCTTTATCTTTTGTCTTTTAAAAATGATGTATTTTAGTCTTTTTTATAGTTATAACAAGTTATAAAACAATATCTGATTATTGGAATACCTTATAACAATTGTCAATATGTGTGTTACTATAATATTTTTTTGAAAAAAAAAAACATCCATTTCACCTAATACTATACTTGACTCAAAGAAATTCTCCATGCATACTTTGAACTATACAAGCTATTTTGAAATGAATGACATTTATTAAAGTTTTATGTGTTTTTATCTCTTTGTTAAGTTTGCACACTTAACTTTATAATTATTCAAAATTAGATCTCAATTATTCATGATAATAAAACTAATATTCATTCATTATTTACAAAAAGATAAATGACAAAACAAATGAATTAAAAAATTAATAAAGACCAAATAAAAATTTGAATAAAGTAAGGACAAAAAATATTTCAAGCCATTTAAATTTAATTTAGGCAACCAATTGCAATTTTTTATAACTCGTTATGATAAAAATTAAATATATCTAATATACTAACCGTGTAAAAATGATTTACATTGATCGTTATGAATTTGTTTTTGACTAAAATCATATGAATTAAATCTTAAACAAATATGTGTTTATTTTTTTGTTCATTTAGTCCATAAATATAATACTACAAAATATAATTGCATTTTTAACCTCTTAATTTACTACTTATACAATTTTGAGCCATCTAATTTAATTTGATTGATTTTGATCCAATATTTATCTTAATATCCATGTCTCACTTAGATTTTGACAAAAGTTTGATTAAGTTTCACGTGTGATCTTTAATTGACAAAATATAATGATTAAAAAGGGTTAATAAGATATATAGTACATAAGTGTAACTTTTTAATTCTTTTTATTTGATTCACATCTTTATTATATAATTTCATTTAAAATAAGTTAATTCAGTTTATTTAAAAAATTATGAATTATTTCCCTACTTTTTTTGTTTAATTGTATCTATCGTGGTAATCTACTTAAAATAGTAGTTAAATTATTTCATTTTTATATTACAAAATAACTCTATCACCGTTATACTAACGTCAAAGTTTTTATACAAATTTATGTAAACTAGAAATCCTAATTTTTTTAAAATAATTCCAAAATTGAGAATCCCTAATTAAAATATTTCTCCCCTTCTATCATCGTCGTATCTCTTCCGAACGAGGCTTCTGTTCCTCCTCCTCCAACGCCGAGTTTAACAGTTCACGAAATCCAAACTAGGGTTCTGTTCCCCGTGCTCAACGAAACAAAATCGGAGACGGTAATCGTCTGAAACCAGCATAGGAACTGAATCGCAATCTTCTAAAAAATGTCTGGGGAAGAGGAAGAAAACGCCGCAGAGCTCAAAATCGGAGACGGTAATCTCATACTCTTATTCTTCTCTCTTTTGCTTGAATTTCAAAGTATTGACTCATTTGCATATTTTAAATCCCATTTATGGTTTCGATGTTTGAACTATGGTGTTTATTTCTCAACATTTAACAAGTAAATGATTCATATCATTATATATGAATTCATATTTGAATTAACATACCAAGTAAATATATTATATTATGTTGTCTTACTGAACTGTAAATTTTACTGGCACTTATTCTTTTTGTTTGGTATACTTATACTTATACTTGTTTTTCCTTGTTGAATACAACCTATGCTCTCTAAAGGGATACATGTAATACTACCTATATTTTAATTAACTGATATATATTCTAGTTAACATACGAGGGTAATAAGTTATGGGTTTCGTGTGGTTTTGATTAGTTGTGACATAGTACCACCATGATCCTTGAGCATAGTTCTTTTATGATACCATTTGAAATCTGATCGGTTCTTTGATAGATAATGCTAATGCCGTTGTGTTTTTGTTTATGTTGGATTGTTTGAACATGTTTTTAGTATGGTATGATTGTGACTACTTTTTTCTTTTAACACTAAAAAGAAGTAGATTTTTTTTCCAGAGTTTTTGAAAGCAAAGTGCTTGATGAACTGTGAAGTTTCGTTAATTCTGGACCACAAATATGAGCAGCTTCAGCAGTCGTCTGATGATCCCATGAATCAAGTTTCTCAGTAAGTAGTAACAGTTCAATGCATACCATTTTTTTTATGTCCCTAGAGAGAAATTACGTTTTATCCACGAATAGACATGTATTGGTTTATGCATAACCGCCTCCAAGATCCAAGCTCTTGTATTTTGATACAATTGGTGGAAGAAGAGTAATGCTTTGGTGCTACTTATGCTTCTTAGTAATACTGACATTACATAAACATGTCTTGAACTGCCAATCCCAGTTGATATCTTCTCAGTCCTGGATTTGACACTGATGTTGAGATGGAAGAGGAGGAGCAGTGTTTATGGTTCTAGTTAGCACCTTATACTAATATTGTTTTTCATCTTTTTTCAGGGTATTTGAAAAGTCATTGCAGTATGTGAAGCGTTTCAGTCGCTATAAAAATCCCGATGCTGTTAGACAAGTTCGAGAGTATCCTTCAAAACTGAGCTGATGAACCCATTTTCTATTTCTCACGGTTCATATATTTACTTCCAATCAAAATTGTGCTGAGGTCCATTTTATGTTCTTTCATAATAATGATTAACCTTATTTTCTTTTATTTCTTTCTTGATTTTTCTGTTTTCTTTCTTGATTTTGGGTTTTCTTTTAAGTAATATCTCTTTCTATTTTATGATATATCAAAGAACTATTGTACCTAAGTTGTTACACATGAGAGAATTCATAATTTGTCTGTGTTAATTCCTTTTTTATGGAAGTGACTAGTAAGAAACTTGAAATTTCAAAGCTTTGCATTAGATTGTGTTCTTAACTGTCATAAGAATCCTTGCTAGATATCAGTTGGCTGAGTTTGAGGTACTGTGCCTACTCCCTTCACAAATACTGTTTAAGAAGCAAGTTTTCACATTTTATTCAAAATAAAGAAAAGGAGTTATAATTTCACACATTACAATGTACGATTATCTGTTCCAATTGATTTATTGCAGCTGTGCGTCCTAGGCAATCTCTGCCCAGAAACTGTGGAGGAAGCTATTGCTATGGTTCCATCTATCAAGGTAGAAATAATTTGCTAATCCTTCTTTCTGTAATTTTTTTCTTTTGGACGGGAAGGAGAAGGGTTTTTTTTTTTGGATTGGGTGGTGATTTCAGGTCAATTTTAAATGTTTTTCATTCTCCCTTTCATGCTTGTTAAAAATTAAAGGAGGGAATATGGGCTTTAATAAAAGCAAATATGATGTTTTATAAATTTATTATCTTCTTATAAAGTTCTATTAGAATTCTAATTTGAGTTGGTAGAACAGTGGTATTATTTGATTGATGTTGTCAATCCTATCTAGCAGTTGAAAAACATGTTTGTGTCATGTAAGAATTCTCTTTTGACAAGCATATTTAGAATACTTTAGTTATTAGGGCAAACTCAAATTTACAAGAAATTCTCAAAATTAGAGTAGAATCTTAGTATGTCAAAACGTGCATTTGGATTTTATTGCGGTTACTATTTATTTTTCTTCTTCTCTTAATGGCTTCTCACAATCTATATTATTTTATTTTTTCATATATCTCCCCGCCAAACACGAGCTTCTGTACATTGTTCTCTTGTACGTCTGCCCTCCACCGAGAATATTTCCAGATTGATCATGGTCCAAAAGTTTTATCTAACAGATTGAATTAATGACAAAACTTTCCTTTTTGGTGTATGTGTGTTGTCTAATTGTAAAATTAAACTTTTCCTCTATATAGTTTGTAAGCCTTCAAAGAACTGATAGGTGATTGACATCATGAAATATTCTTCACACTTTATTGTGGTTTTGTATTCATAGCACATTTCAAGTTAAGTGATATGCCTTATTGATTTCCTGCCTCACATGTTGTTTTGTGGTCTAACCGTGAAAGTTTTATGTTTATGTGCAATTTTTAACATGCGACAAGAGGGACAGCTCAGGATGATGAAGCAATTGAGAAGATGTTAAATGACTTATCATTGATTAAGAAATTTGAATAATAGTTCTGTCTCTCGTAATCAACGGTTTTTCTGCGATGTAATGTAAGTGGTACTATATAACATATCACTTGACTGTAAACACGCATGTGTTTGGTTATTACAAAACTCTTCATGGTAAATATAGATACTTTACCATGACTTTTATCGACTAGGATTTGATAGAGATCTGTGATAGTGCATGAGACTGTCTGCGACATGTTACAAAGATGAAAAAAACATGATTATTGTCTTGCTGTGTATCCTCCTCTATATAAGGGATTATTTTGTTATACTTTTCCTAGTGACAGGATTAGAGAATGTTTTGTACAAACACTGGTTCCATGTACAAATAAAAGTCCACCTTCCGTTTAATCAAAGATAGAGTTTGGAAGTGTATCAATGCATGGCGTTGAAAATCTCTATGGTTCGATCTTATTCCTCCTTTTCTGGGTGATTATATTCAAAAAAAGCTTACTCATTTTGGCCGAGTTCTAAATCTAAAGGTTCTCACAGAATTAATTGGCACTCTCTTGGAATGGTATGAGCATTAGAAATATCTATGCATGAAAAATAAGGTTTGGCTTTCACGGGAAAACTTTATTATACTTTTCTAGAATTTTCAAGACAATGTATTACACTCTTCAATGGCCAGCTTTCCCTTGATCTGAAACAATGCTCATTAAGGAAATAGCCAATCACATTAATCGATTTCATGTTTGAATCCACTTGGTTAGGTGATGACCACCACTTTATATTGTTTATTTGATTATTATAAAAATCTCACAATTTATTAAAAAGTGTGTTGCTTCAATATCTACATTGAATTTTTGACACTTGTGTTAATTTTTTTTTTTTTTAATAAAAGTAACCTAATAATGGTGAGAAAAGGTGCCTCGGTTAGTGTTTTATAACTTTTGCTTCAATAATGATTGTATTCAGTAGCATTTATAGGTGAGAAGAATAAAAGATATACTATTACTAGGAGGTGGACATGAACGGTTTCGGGTTCAAATCCCACACCCGAATTCAACCTACGGGTGACACATATAGATCATTTTGACCCATTTTATAGTGGTTTAGATCAAGTCTCAGGTTTCGGGTTAGACGATCGAATTTATCGGATAACTTTTGAAGAGTTAATATGTTTTTGAGCTGTTTTTCATTAAAAAAAAAGTTTCTACTAGATCAATTCAAATACAAAAGAGGTAACTTCAATGAGAGAGCAAAACTAAAACACACATAAATTATAATAAACTTTCAACAAACAACACAAAAATGGTTTAGAACGCAGATGGGCGAGACGGCGGCGATGGGGAAGGCTAGGGTGAGACGACGATGGTGAAGACGATGATAGTGACGACGGCAACGATGTGAAGCTGTAGATCTGGCTTTGTGTGAGTATTAGAGACAAAAGTTTGAGAGAGTGGGGCGGCTGGTTTGAGAGTGAGTGGGGCGGCTGGATTGAGAGTGAGGGTGGGGCGGGACTGAAATAGAGAGAGAGGAAAATGTGAGATTATGGTTTCAATAGATTCAGGTTTCTATTTATAATTGGGCATTTTTTATAAAAAAATAAACTAAAAAATTGATTTGGGCCGTGTTGGAGCTTATGTATATAATGTATGATAATGTTAATAATAGGCTAAATACCACATGTAGTCACTTAACTTAATTTCAGTTAACGTTTTAGTTCTTTATCTTTTTTTTTCTTCCCGATTTGGTTATTTATTTTAATTTTAAGTGACAATTTGATATTTTATGTTTTAAAATGTCAACAATATTATCCTTATTTTTTGCAAAAATTCAAAAAACTCATAAAACTAATTATCATCCTCAATATAATGTAATTTCATCAAATTCATAACTTAAATCTTTAAATAAACTCATATTTTCATCTTCAACAACATCAAATAAAAAATGACAAATATGAGTTTATTTGAAGATTTGAGTTACAAATTTGGTTAAATTTATTTTATATTACAAAATATAATTAATTTTATGGATTTTGTTTGAAAATTTTGATGAATTTTTTAATTTTTGTAAAAAAAAGGATAACATTTGTTGACGTTTTATAACATAAAAGATCAAATTGTTACTTAAAATTAAAGTAAAGGACCAAATCGAAAGAAAAAAAAAGATAAGAACTAAAGCGTTAACTGAAATTAAGTTAATGGATTACAAGTGGTATTAGCCTTAATATAATAATAGTAGTAGTAGTAGTAAGTAGTAGTAATATAATAATAAAATAATAATAATAATAATATAATATAATAATAATATAATAATAATAATAATAATAAAATAATACTAATAATAATAATATATAATAATAATAATAGAATAATAATAAATAATAAATATAATAATAATAATAAATAATATAAATTCAAGTCGGGTTTTGGTAGTCGACGAGTCCACAATTAATCACTCGAACTCGACTCGCGTAAACCCATTTAAAATCTTATTTTTACCTGTCTAACCCACAATCCATAGAAACCTGCCCGAACTTAATATCTTAATGGATCGGTCGGGTTCGGTCAGGTCCTGAATATATTGTCCACCCCTAACTAGTACCTTGAATAAGGCATGAGTGAAAAAAAAATCCACACAGCCTCACTTGTTTGTGTAAAAAATTTAAGGAGTAATTATGATTTTTTTTAATTATTTAAGGACTAATTATGATGCTTTTGAAACAATAAGGATACACATTTGCATGCCTTTTACATTTAATGCACATTGTGAGTAAATATAATTAAATTTCCTTTTAAGTTATATCTTTCCACATATTACATTTTTTGTGCGGTTTCTTATAAAGATACAGCTACAAATTTTATTTGGGGTACAAATTTCCTTTAAATTTAAAAAGTGCATATCCATTTTAAAATTTGAAGCGTATAATTTGTATGAAATTAAATACTTATATTTTCCTACATAAACTGATACTTATAATCAACCAAAAGTGTAACATACTAAATATGAATTGGAATGTGGATGTTTTGAAAGAGTTGCAAACATCCTCGCAATTAAATTTTGGGAGTTTTAAAAAGCCATTTTCATGCAACTATTTTTAAACTTAATATGGCTTATTTTATCACCAAACCAACCAAGTATATGATTTATCCTTAATCATGATATCTACAAAAAAAAAAAAAAATTGAACCATGATTTCATTCAGTCACCTTTCGTTTATTACCAATAGCAATGACTTGTTAATTTTATTAGCTTGAAGTGGAATCAAGAGTAATGCTCAAGAATCAATGGTGATGCACCAAGACCATTGTCATGTATGAAACAATATTTGTCCGATTGTGCAGCAAAGTTATATCCACCATGTGGCAAGTGAGATTTTCCTTTAGTGTATTTGTTGGTAATCAAAACAACTAGCAATGAATGTTGTTATTAGTCTCGTTAATGAGTTTGGGACAACGTTGTCACGAAGATATGACAAGATATATTTTGGGATCAGCAAATTTCAAGAACAATAGAATTTCAAATTTGGAAAAGAAGTAAGAAAGTATGGATGATTGTATTTATTCTTTATTAAGCATCCCTCCATCAGAATCAATTGATCCTGCTGTATTTAACTTTAATTAAATATATTCTCAAACTTGTAATCAAAATAACCCATTTCTGGGATAACAATATATTGAAATAATGTTTGAAATATCTGTGACTCTTACTTTTTAATCACAATGCATTTAAATTTTAATAAAGACCGGTCCTACATTTAATGGTTCACGATACATAAAGAAATTTTAGTCAATAGCCAATAATAATAAAAAAAATCAAAATAGATAAATATAATTGAGAATGTGTGTGTTGGTGCACAAATTTGAATTTGAGTAAAGGTGTTGGATGACAAGGGAATATATATAATTAAAATCGTTACTGTTGATCATCAAAATATCTTGACTTTTGATATAATTACTTATAAAATTATTTACATATTGGTAATAATTTACTACTTTGTGAAAGTTTTTACATTATCAGGAGCATCGAAAATTAAACTCTAATGATTATTCTTTTGTCCTTAGATTTATTCTTTTAGTTGTTTAACGCAGTATCATCGTAAAAATAAAAAAAGGACCCAAAAGTAACTTGCTCAAGTTAGATAATATTCATATGCGTTTCTATAACCTCATTAATTGTAAAGAAAAAGTGTGGCACATGAATTCCCCTGTCATAAATATTGCTAACATGAAACAAGGGTAATCTCATTTATGACAAAAGTATGTCCCATCAAAAATTGTTAAAGATACTTTTATGGGCTTAGGTATGGCTCATTGTCATGATAGATGATGACTGCACAAATAGAGACCAAGCATCACCTTAAGACGTGGATCTATAATTTACTTTTACACTGTCAAGTTAATATAATTAATGTAATTACTGTCAGCATTATTTGTCTCTTTATTTTCTTGTAACGTCTTAATTCTAGCCTTAATCATAGGGTCATGTATCTGCTAGTGTTTGCTATATATACGTGTGTACACTGTAATCACCCGAAGATACTATAATATTATTCTTTACCTATAGTTACATTTCCAAGTTGCACCATCACTTTCTCTGATGGCTCTTTTCCATGTTAGTAGATGGTTCAACTTCCATAATAGTGGATTGCTCAAATTCCATAGCAATTGACTCGCCATAAATTAGATAAACAGCTGTCTCCTTAACAATGAATCCATGCCCAAAAGCTACAAAAATCTCCACATCATCACCAGTTTTTAGATGTGATATTACATTCTTCCAATCTTCATCGTTAAATGAATAAATAGCACATAAGATTATTCCCTTCACGCGACGATCAATATCCTTAGGAACTTGAAACCGTGCTGAAGAGCCTTCACCTGTATAGGCTAACCAAGAAGGATAATTGCCACCTGGAAAGAAAAAGTTTCTTGAAATCATTGGTGTTAATGTACACCCGGCCATTACCGTTATCGGCGATGCTAACTGTGAAAGCAATATAGGGATAAATATCGGATGCTTTTGGATAATAACTATTGAATAAGGAATCCCTCTTTTTATACCTGTATCTTTTGCAATAAGTGTTGTTCAAGGAATTTTATTTGCACAAATCTTTCTTCCAACTTGTCAATCTTTGAACAACTCAGAAAGGATGAGAGTTTTCAAATTATTTCAATTGATATATCTTCTTTGGGAGATTGTTAAACTTGTACATCCCTTCAAATTTAATCAGAAGAAGATTCTGGAGAATCTCCAATGGACGGGTGTACCGGCAGACAAACTTGAACAATCCTTCATAATCAGCTTTCAAGATTTGGTAATTTTGAAAAGTCAGGGTTGCTTCTCAAGTACCTAGAAATGACTGAGATAAGATTTTAAGAATCTCTATTTTAAAAATAACAATTTTGACCCTATAAAATCGAAGATTACATTAAATAAAGAAATTTAAGTGTAAATAATGAAATAAATATTTTCTCCCCCCAGGGCAGAAGTTTCCAAACAAATGATTTAAAATTTAAAATGATTTACCACTGCACTCCCTTGTTAACCAGAGGACCTTTTATTGGTGTCTCGCTTGCGTACATGGATGGTGCACCTTTGTGTAATTAACATCAAGTGCAATGTTTTCCAACGGTTTGATGAATTAACACTATTCAAAAACAAGTGAATGACACAACACACGACAGTCATCCTTTAATTTGACAAATAATTCCCTCACTAAATGTCCTTCACCTGTATGAGTTAACCAATAAGGATAATTGTCACTCGCAGAATAATATCACAGTATTCGTTTGGTTGCGAAACCATGTGTTCAAATGAGCAACAATTCCAATATTGAACTTTTTCCATATACATACAAATGTACATTTTAACAACACACATGATAAATATTGTGAAATGATTCAGAACCTTATTGCTACATAATTCTCCACATCAGTAAATGAAACATGGAGCTTTCATTCCATCTCTCCATATAAATATTGTGAAAACACAGAACAAGGAAAATCACATATTATGACATATGGCATACTCAATCAAAGGTGAAACCTCTATTCTGGTTCAACATACATATTTTCCCATTCTCTTCAAATCTTGAAAATATTTTCATTTCGCTTCCGCGAGGATCCGTTTTCGCGTTAGATATTGATGACTTCAATTCACATCAAACAGATTCCCGTTCCCGTCCGCGTCACATAAACGACGGCTCCCATGTTCACAATTCAATTCAAAATGAATTATGGCTCAACTTGCAGTTGATGATGGCCTTATTAGTATAAGAGCAGTCTCCTTAACATCATCATGCCCAAAAGTTCACAAAAATTTGCACATTGTCACCAGTCTAGATTTGATGTCACCAAAACTTCCAATCTTCATCATTAAAGGACATTATTGTTCTTGCTTGCTCTGTGATCCCAGTTGTGTCTGGGATTGCGACGGCTTGTATCTTAGGATGGTGCACTTTGTATAATTAACAATCAAGACCCTGATATGGAATTCAGCTGCCACGTTTTTAGATATCGATGAATAAGTAACACAAAAAACCATTTCCTTCATGCAACAATCAATATCCTCGGGAACTTGAAAACGTACTGACGGTCCTTCACCTGGATAGGCTAGCCAAGAAGGATAATGGTTAACCATAAGGCGAAAATTACCAGAACAATTTGTTGTCAATCCCTGTATCATGAGCATATGCTTAGTTAATTATGTAATTATGCTATTCAAATGGACTTTTATTAGTGTCAATCCAAATTTCAAAAGGTGAATATGTCTAAGAAAATAACAGTGTACTGCATAATAGCCATTTTTTATTTGGTCCACATACTAAATATATTAGTAGTAAGACATGAAACGAAATATTGACAGTTTCAACATTCCATAGTTGTAAATAATAAAGAATTATCTACCCAAGTACTGTGAGATTGTAGTCATATTATTAACTATTATAAAACAATTAGACAGTATAAGAGATATGCATGATGAGAAAGGAATGAATGTTAGAAAAAACTATGATATAATTATCCTAAAAAACTAACATTTCACCTTGATTTACACTTTGAAACTATCATCTATATTTTATCTGATAGATAGTTAAATAAATTTATATCTGTATACTTTGGCTTTAAGACATAAATTTATATATCTGCTATTAATAATAACAATGAGTTAAAGGTGAGATAAATAGGAAGGAACCTGTTCATTAAATATGCCAAGAGCATCAATGACATTTGGGTAACTTCCCATCGATCAAAATCAATCTCAATGAAAAGATCCGAAATTTGTAATGCGTGTGATGTCTCCAATTCATCAAAATTTGCTTCATTAAGATCATCAAGAAATCTTTCTAATTCCTCGAGTAGTTGAATCTTTGGTGGCATTGAATCCACATACTTCTTAGATTGAAAGATGCTAAGCGCTGGTGATAGACAACCTCAAATTATCTTTCTTCTGCATTCAAGGAAACTAAGGACAGTGACATGCCCAATGTGGGAAAATACGGGTAGGGGTCATGGTTGGTGACATCCAAAGACCAATGAGAGAAAGAAAAACTTGCACGGAAGATCCTTCAATACCACATAAGGATAAGTATCCAACGCTTTGATCTTACTATTGAATAGGAACTTCTTTTACAGATGTACCTTTTGCAATCACGTGTCAGGTGATTCCATTGCACTATGTCTTCTTCCAACTTGTCAATCTTCGAACATACCAAAAAGGATGAGAGTTTCAAAGATTTCACTATAGATATTTTCTTGGAAATTGCCAGACTTGTACATCTTTTTCAAATTTATCAGAAGAGATTCTCGAGATTCCCAATGGACTGGTGCATCTCAGACAAGCTTGGACCAATCCTTCATAAGAGTTTTTAAATTTGGTATTTTGAAAGTTCGGGAGTGTTTTCAAGTACTTGGAATGACTGAGATTGAGAACTCTTAGCTTGTCCATCAACTGCATAAAGATAAAAATGAAATTAATGATTGCAACAGATTACTATAGTCATCCAATTTATAGCTCGAAAGAAATATTCACACCTTGGTTCATTCCAACTGGTTAATATGCTGTATTTTAACTCAAAAACAAACTAGATTTCCCTGATAAAAAATCATCAGGTATATAGTCACGTGGTAAATCCCTGCCAATCGGAGCATCTTAGTTCTGAGAAAGGTGCCATAATCTCCAATAAGACCAACATATCAAGTTGTAAAAGTCTCAAATCTCTTCATATGCTTGAAAGAATCAGCACTGAAGCAAACTTTGCTGGTGCTTGGCGACTTCAAAACCAATCCTTCCACAGTTCTGTTCCCTGCGTGGAAGAAAAATAGAATTTAAGGAGGGGAAACCTCTTGTGTTTGTTATTAGAAAGTGATACAAAAAAGCTGCCGAGGAATACCAAACGTACTTGTAATGAAACAATTTAACATGATAGTGCAAACACACCCAGATCATGCATACAATAATTTGTACAAATATTAATAGAGTGATACAATTACAAATAAAAAAAATATCGTAAGGTGGATGGAGGATGATAAAAAGCTTCAAATTATATACAGAGAAAGTTCTTACAGTTCCTTTGTCAAAACATCTTGTACATCTTTGAAAACCACAATCTACTACGCTTCCCAAGCCTTTTGCTCATCTTTTACGAACAATCTCTCTTCCATGTCCTTGCAAACCATGCATTCCAAGTGTTATCTTTCAACCTTTAGGAGCCTTGCTCTACTCGAGGACAGTGTATTCCAATATCAGCTAAAGTCCGGCAAATCTTCTAGAATCTCTAAACATGGCTCTGTCCTCCCAATAAAGAAACAACATATGTCACAGAATTATATCCTTTTCAGGATCATCCTGCAGAAAAAAAACCATCATAGCTTATTTGCAGTTTCTCTTGTACTCTATCATTAGGAAATTCTCTCTAATTTTGATAGTGCACTTTTCCATTCTTGTTTGGACCTGTCACGTAAGTAAATCCAATGACTTCAAGAACCAGCGGTAATCTACGCAGTAAGAAACTATGCTTCTTGAGAGTTCACTGAAGTCTTCTTTTGAACATGTTTTCTAAAAAGCATGCCAACTGAAAAGCTCAAGGACTTGTTTTCTCCCATTGCTTTATGCTATAGTACAGTCAACTTTAACATAACTTAAGTATACGTACATCTCTGGTTGTAATACAATCAATACACTTCCCGAACCAAAAGCATTTACGATTTCCACACAGGGCCTTTCTACTTGCTCAATGTTGTCACATCATCAAAGTACCATGAGTGCCCTTTTCCCTGAAAATCCTTTTCTCAATTGTGGTTATCCCCGAGATGCGTGTTATTTCTCTCTCATTTGTTCAAAGACATTTGAAAGAAGTGTTCTTGTAAATGAGTAAAAATCTCTCCATCATACTTTTTACAAGTTTCTCTAATATTTTCAATGAAACTGTGATCCACAAATTTGCAATGAATTTGGTTGTAGATAGCTCTGGCTGTTGTTGTTTTACCCAACCCACCCATTCCCCATATCCCTATCAAGCAAACTTTGCTTGATTGATTTTCAATAAACTCAACCATCTGTTGCACACGGCTCTCTAAACCAACTGGAAATTCGGTAATAGACAATAATACACTGTTTAGCTTTCTCAAAATGTACTCAACAATTTTAGACATTAGTTCACCTTCATTCCTTCGATAAAACACA
>PGTU02000280.1:0-11962 GCA_002896215.2 Cicer echinospermum | reverse complement strand
AGCGGGTTTAAGAGAAGGGTTTGTAAAAGGGCCTTCGACTAATCCTTTTGCTATTAGTTTATAAGCTGCTTCGGTTAAGTGGGCTCCATCCCAATCTATTAGTTTTGAAGGATCAGAGCAAATTGTTGTACCAGGATTTCCACAAAACATAAGTGCATTAACATGGTACGGTCCATCTCCTCCACAACATGCTTTCAAAATCTCAACTTTATCAGAAGTAAAGCCTGCATCATTAATGTAGATTAAATAATATATGTGATTAAATGAATTTGACAGGAAAAAATCATTGTAAACTTATCGAGAAAAGAAAATAATTGCTCCACACACCATATTGTTGTGGAGCTTGATATAAACGTTTGGTGGCGCCGTAGTAGTCAAAGTATATTATCTTTGCTTGAGGGTGTTTCTGTCTTAATGTCTCTATGGAATTTTTGAGATGTTCATTATAGTATTCAGCGAAAGTATTGTAAGCTATCAAGAAGCCAAATTCATCATAGTCTTCTTTTCTTCTTACTATTCACAAAGTTCAATACGCCAGCATTACAACAATCAATGGAAAGTCCCTGGAAATTACTAGTTCTACTGCTCTTCTCAATTAATGCTGAACAAATAGAGGAAAATAAATCGTTATTACGTTTCCCAACACTATTTTATGTAATATATATATATATATATAGTATAATACATAAAATTTAAACCTAGTTATTTTTAACTATTTCATTTGATATAACATACTGTAGCGGTATTTGTAATGATTCAACCAGTAAAGGAACTATTTCTGCAGTTCTGTAACAGTTTTCTTTGTCATATGAGAAAAAATATCATTTCCACCAATCTCTCAACAAGAAACAACGATTGTTTATAAAGTGTTGTCGCACTCTGTGGTTACAACGAAACAAAATTCTGTGTTACTAGTATTGAGATAAAATCTATATATTATTTGAGAAAAATAAAACTAATATGCAGGATGGGGGGAGTTTACGCCAAAACTTCTTTGTTTTTACACAAGGATGGTTTGAGCATCTTAAACCAATCAAGTTGCACTTTCAGTGAATTAGTTGTCGCTGGTGGTGGGAGACCATTACGTATGAAATAATGAATTCAAGTGCAGTGGCACGGCATATGCAAAATTTACTCCCTTCTTTTATATCTGCTTGGCTTTTGGTGATATTCTTATAGGCCGGCAAAAATGGCCCAACCCGTACGCCTCAGCTACAGTTAATTGACCATTAGCTAGTGAGTATTTTAATAAAAAAAAATATATCAACATTAAGTATCATAGATTTTAATTCAGCAATTATTATCACAAATAGAGTATGTTACAGTGCTGGCTAGTATTTTTCATATATTTATCATTTCTTGAATATGAAGAAATTTTATTTAAAAATTAAAATAATATGTGTAAAGTTACCTATGAAATCTATGATGATCGTCCATCTGACATACGCCCTGATGGTATGTTTAAAGTACTGGAACCATAAGCACCATTTTTATTCATAGTTGGATAGTCAGTTGCAGCATTTCCAGTGTCACTATGTAGAGTCACCAAAGTTGAAGATAGCTTCATACGGCAGAGGGTTTTCCATTTGAAACAATACTTCCAAAAAAACCACATGCGAATGTGGATAATGAAGAGAATAAAGATCTTCATGGTGTTATAGAAATATTAGAAATGCTTGTGTTTTTGTGATTTTAGAAAGGTATTGATCTGCTTTATATATTTTCCACTTACCCAATTGTCCTGTCACGTAACGATCTTTTTTCATTTGCGGGTTGTAAACTATTTAACTATTTTTAGTTTTATAATCTATGGATGTTAGATCCAACTCACACTATCCAACGCATGCCCATCAATGAGCAAACATTTATTACCTTACGATGAACATTATTTGTTGTCATTGTTTTGGTTCTTTCTATTGTTGTTGCTTCCACTTTCTATTTTTGTGTTTTCATCTAAACACTCTAAAACAAGATTCATACGCTAAAATTACAGGTCATAGTAAATCTTCTTTTTTCTAAAGTTCATAACATTTCTAAGAGAAATACTAACAAGTATTTTTCCCAAGGGAACTTGTTAAGGAATAAAAAAATAAAATGTAATTGTGGGAAGTGTGTGTATACACTACTTTAACTTGTTTATGCAAAGCATTCAGAGTTAAAATAGTACCAAATGTTGAAGAAGTTAGAGTTTAATCTATATTATAGGATTGCGTTGTGCTTGTGATTAATGTGAATCGAAGGTGATAATAATTCTTAGATGATTTGATGTTATAATATGATATTGATTTTTCTAGGATTAATTTGACCTTATAATGAGATATTATTTCTTTGAATGCTTTGATATACTATGATGCTTACGATGAAGTTCTATTATTAACATGATTTTGAAAACTCACCACGTCGTTCTTTGTGCTTGACTGATTTGATTTGACGTTTGTGAAACCGCGGTTACTATATGTTAATGAGTCTTCGAGTTCAAATTCGGGAAAACTCTCACTCTGATATGTGATACGGGGAATGTGATTGATAGGTTGTATTTTACTTATTAATAAGAAACTACTTTTTTGTAAGAAAACATTGTTAGTAAGCTTCTTAAAATTAAATTAAGAAATTATAGTTAAATCAAATTTATTGAGATTGCACTGTTCTATTTAAGGAATAAATTTTTTAAATTGTTCCATGTGTATCTTGATAAAAGTGATATTCTTAATCACTTGTAAAAGTTTCATTTTTCTTTGAAATTTTTCTCATTTATCAGCTGCGAATTTTTTCAAAATATAGTGTAATTTATTATATATAGTGTTTTGGTTTAGGGTGTTACATTTGAGAGATTATAGGTTTTTTAAAAGGAAAAGTGAAAGTTTGGGAAAGATGAAGAGGGACGTGGTTTATAAGGATATGTTTAGGATGTGCAAATTCAGACAAATTCCTTCCGATCGAAACTGCAAATGCAAATCTGGAGCAGAGAAAAATTGGCAAAAAAATTCTATATTGTGGGGAATTTTTATGAAAATAAGAGGGAAAAGAAAATCCCTAGTTATTAACAAAACATTACCATAATACTCTCTTTATGAATCAATTGAGGATTAAATATGAAAATAGTCCATGTAAAATGCAAAAAAAAATTATTTTAGTCCTTCCTTGCAATATAAAACAAGGAGGTAACATACTCAACTTCTCTCTCTAACAAAATTAACAAGTAATTACTAAGATTTGTTATTTAAAAAAATATGGCATATACATGTGTGGTTGTTTGTAATTTGTTGACCATAAACATTTTTATAGTGATGATATATAAAATAATCTCATGATAAAAATGATACTACTTTCGTCACTATTATAAGAGAACTACATCTCGCAATTTTGTAGCAGTTTTAAATGTGAGATGTGAAAAAACACCATTTCCACCGATCCCTCCAACAAACAACAATCACTGTTTTTAGTAACTATGGCACCTTGTGTTCTCAACAAAACAAAGTTATGTTAGTCATATTGAAGAAAAATTTATTTCTCCTTTTTTAATTTCATAACACTCATTTACTTACACTTTTATTTAAAATAAAAATAAAAATCATTATATTTTTCAATAACTTAATATTTACTCGTGCATGAGAAAAGGTCTTACACTAGTATAATCAAATAACAATGCGATATTGTTTTACAAAATAATGACAATACTTATTATGTATACGTAAATTAACCTTTTGCAAATAAAACTATTTTATCGAACATAATTTAATTTTTATTGTGTTTATTGATAATATATCAAGTTGAAAAGAAACTAATATTCATTTTACAACATACATATATGTTTCTCCTATTAATGACAAATTTTAATTGTGTACATAACTCATCAAAGAAATCACTTCTCAATGCTTGTATTGCAAGTTCTAAGCTATTTTGAAAGGAGCGGGTTTAAGAGAAGGGTTTGTAAAAGGGCCCTTCGACTAAATCCTTTTGCTATTAGTTTATAAGCTGCTTCGGTTAAGTGGGCTCCATCCCAATCTATTAGTTTGAAGATCAGAGCAAATTGTGTACCAGGATTTCCACAAAACATAAGTTGCATTAACATGGTACGGTCCATCTCCTCCACAACATGCTTTCAAAATCTCAACTTTATCAGAAGTAAAAGCCTGCAATCATTAATGTAGATTAAATAATATATGTGATTAAAATGAATTTGACAGGAAAAAATCATTGTAAACTTATCGAGAAAAGAAAATAATTGCTCCACACACCATATTGTTGTGTGAGCTTGATATAAACGTTTGGTGGCGCCGTAGTAGTCAAAAGTATATTATCTTTGCTTGAGGGTGTTCTGGTCTTAATGTCTCTATGGAATTTTTGAGATGTTCATTATAGTATTCAGCGAAAGTATTGTAAGCTATCAAGAAGCCAAATTCATCATAGTCTTTCTTTCTTCTTACTATTCACAAAGTTCAATACGCCAGCATTACACCCCAATGGAAAGTTCCCTGGAATTACTAGTTCTACTGCTCCTTCTTCAA
This sequence comes from Cicer echinospermum, assembly GCA_002896215.2. Classification (NCBI taxonomy): domain Eukaryota; kingdom Viridiplantae; phylum Streptophyta; class Magnoliopsida; order Fabales; family Fabaceae; genus Cicer; species Cicer echinospermum. The sequence goes on along the minus strand of PGTU02000280.1, from coordinate 7,454 downwards.
TTAATGCCTGACAAATAGAGTATGAAAATAAATCGTTATTACGTTTTCCCAACACTAATGTTTATTAAATAATATATATATACATTATTATAAAATTTAACCTAGTTATTTTTAACTATTTCAATTTGATTATAACATACTGTAGCGGTATTTGTAATTGATTCAACCAGTAAAGGAACTATTTCCTGCAGTTCTGTAACAGTTTTCTTTGTCATATGAAGAAAAAATATCATTTCCACCAATCTCTCCAACAAGAAACGAACGATTTGTTTAAAGTAGTTGTCGCACTCTGTGTTACAACGAAAACAAAATGTGTTATACTAGTATTGAGAAAATCTATTGTATTTGAGAAAATAAAACAAATATGCAGGGAGTTACGCAAAACCTTCTTTGTTTTTACACAAGGATGGTTTTGAGCATCTTAACCAATCAAGTTGCACTTTCAGTGAATAGTTGTCGCTTGGTTATCTAGAGACCAATTACGTATGAAATAATCGAATTCCAAGTGCAGTGGCACCTGCATATGCAAAATTTACTCCCTTCTTTATATCTGCTTGGCTTTTGGTGATATTCTTATAGGCCGGCAAAAATGGCAACCCGTACGCCTCAGCTACAGTTAATTGACCATTAGCTAGTGAGTATTTTAATACTAAAAAAATATATCAACATTAAGTATCATAGATTTTAATCAGCAATTATATCAAATAGAGTATGTTACAGTGCTGGCTAGTATTTTTCATATTTTATCATTTCTTGAATATGAGAAAATTTTATTTAAAAATTAAAATAATATGTGTAAAGTTACCTATGAAATCTATGATGATTCGTCCATCTGACATACGCCCTGATGGATGTTTAAAGTACGTGGAACCATAAGCACCATTTTTATTCATAGTTGGATAGTCAGTTGCAGCATTTCCAGTGTCACTTGTAGAGTCACCAAAGTTGAAGATACTTTCATACGGCAGAGGGTTTTCCATTTGAAACAATACTTCCAAAAAAAACCACATGCGAATGTGATAATGAAGAGAATAAAGATCTTCATGGTGTTATAGAAAAATATAGAAATGCCTTGTGTTTTTGTGATTTTAGAAAGGGTATTGATCTGCTTTATATATTTTCCACTTACCCATTTGTCCTGTCACGTAACGATCTTTTAATTTGCGGGTTGTAAACTATTTAACTATTTTTAGTTTTATAATCTATGATGTTAGATCCAACTCACACTATCCAACGCATGCCCATCAATGAGCAAACATTATTACCTTACGATGAACATTATTTGTTGTCATTGTTTTGGTTTCTTTCTATTGTTGTTGCTTCCACTTTCTATTTTTGTTGTTTTCATCTAAAACACTCTAAAACAAGATTCATACGCTAAAATTACAGGTCATAGTAAAATCTTCTTTTTTCTAAAGTTTCATAACATTTCTAAGAGAAATACTAACAAGTATTTTTTCCCAAGGGAACTTGTTTAAGGAATAAAAATAATAAAATGTAATTGTGGAAGTTGTGTATACACTACTTTAACTTGTTTATGCAAGCATTTCAGAGTTAAAATAGTACCAAAATGTGAAGAAGTAGAGTTTAATCTATATTATAGGATTGCGTTGTCTTGTGATTAATGTGAATCGAAGGTGATAATAATTTCTTAGATGATTTGATGTTATAATATGATATTGATTTTCTAGGATTAATTTTTGACCTTATAATGAGATATTATTTCTTTGAATGCTTTGAATATACTATGATGCTTACGATGAAGTTCTATTATTAACATGATTTTGAAACTCACCCCACGTCGTTCTTTGTGCTTGACTGATTTGATTTGACGTTTGTGAACCGCGGTTACTATATGTTAATGAGTCTTCGAGTTCAAATTCGGGAAAACTCTCACTCTGATATGTGATACGGGGAATGTGATTGATAGGTTGTATTTACTTATTTAATAAGAAACTACTTTTTGTAAGAAAACATTGTTAGTAAGCTTCTTAAATTAAATTAAGAAATTATAGTTTAAATTCAAAATTTATTGAGATTGCACTGTTCTACTTAAGGAATAAAGTTTTAAATTGTTCCATAGTGTATCTTGATAAAAGTGATATTCTTAATCACTTGTAAAAGTTTCATTTTTCTTTGAAATTTTTTCATTTATCAGCTGCGAATTTTTTCAAAATATAGTGTAATTTATTATTAATAGTGTTTAGCATTTTAGGGTGTTACATTTGAGAGATTATATGTTTTTTAAAAGGAAAAGTGAAAGTTTGGAAAGATGAAGAGGGACTGTGGTGTTTATAAAGGATATTTTATGATGTGCAAATTCAGACAAATTCCTTCCGATCGAAACTGGCAAATGCAAATGGAGCAGAGAAAAATTGGCAAAAAAAATTCTATATTGTGGGAATTTTTATGAAAATAAGAGAAAAGAAAATCCCTAGTTATTAACAAAACATTACCATAATACTCTCTTATGAATCAATTGAGGATTAAATATGAAAATAAACCCAGTTAAAATGCAAAAAAAAATTATTTTAGTCCTTCCTTGCAATATAAAACAAGGAGGTAACATACTCAACTTCTCTCTCTAACAAATTAACAAGTAATTACTAAGATTTGTTATTTAAAAAAATATGGCATATACATGTGTGGTTGTTTGTAATTTGTTGACCATAAACATTTTTATAGTGATGATATATAAAATAATCTCATGATAAAAATGATACTACTTTCGTCACTATTATTATAAGAGAACTACATCTCGCAATTTTGTAGCAGTTTTAAATGTGAGATGTGAAAAAACACCATTTCCACCGATCCCTCCAACAAAACAACAATCACTGTTTTAGTAACTATCGCACCTTGTGTCTCAACAAAACAAAGTTATGTTAGTCATATTGAAGAAAATTTATTTCTCCTTTTTTTATTTCATAACACTCATTTACTTACACTTTTATTTAAAATAAAATAAAAATCATTATATTTTTCAATAACTTAATATTTACTCGTGCATGATAAAGGTCTTTACACTAGTATTAATCAAATAACAATGCCGATATTTGTTTTACAAAATAATGAGAATACTTATTATGTATACGTAAATTAACCTTTTGCAAATAAAACTATTTATCGAACATAATTAAAGTTTTATTGTGTTTATTGATAATATATCAAGTTGAAAAGAAACTAATATTCATTTTACAACATACATATATGTTTCTCCTATTAATGACAAATTTTAAATTGTGTACATAACTCATCAAAGAAATCACTTCTCAATGCTTGTATTGCAAGTTCTAAGCTATTTTGAAAGGAGCGGGTTTAAGAGAAGGGTTTGTAAAAGGGCCTTCGACTAATCCTTTTGCTATTAGTTTATAAGCTGCTTCGGTTAAGTGGGCTCCATCCCAATCTATTAGTTTTGAAGGATCAGAGCAAATTGTTGTACCAGGATTTCCACAAAAACATAAGTGCATTTAACATGGTACGGTCCATCTCCTCCACAACATGCTTTCAAAATCTCAACTTTATCAGAAAGTAAAGCCTGCATCATTAATGTAGATTAAATAATATATGTGATTAAATGAATTTGACAGGAAAAAATCATTGTAAACTTATCGAAGAAAGAAAATAATTGCTCCACACACCATATTGTTTGTGGAGCTTGATATTAAACGTTTGGTGGCGCCGTAGTAGTCAAAGTATATTATCTTTTGCTTGAGGGTGTTTCTGTCTTAATGTCTCTATGGAATTTTTGAGATGTCATTATAGTATTCAGCGAAAGTAATTGTAAGCTATCAAGAAGCCAAATTCATCATAGTCTTCTTTCTTCTTACTATTCACAAAGTTCAATACGCCAGCATTACACCCCAATGGAAAGTTCCCTGGAATTACTAGTTCTACTGCTCCTTCTTCAATTAATGCCTGACAAATAGAGGAAAATAAATCGTTATTACATTTTCCCAACACTAATGTTTATTAAATAATATATATATATATATATATATATACATAAAATTTAAACCTAGTTATTTTTAACTATTTCAATTTGATATAACATACTGTAGCGGTATTTGTAATTGATTCAACCAGTAAAGGAACTATTTCCTGCAGTTCTGTAACAGTTTTCTTTGTCATATGAGAAAAAATATCATTTCCACCAATCTCTCCAACAAGAAACAACGATTGTTTAAAGTAGTTGTCGCACTCTGTGTTACAACGAAACAAAATTGTGTTACTAGTATTGAGAAAAATCTATGTATTTGAGAAAAAATAAAACAATATGCAGGGAGTTACGCCAAAAACCTTCTTTGTTTTTACACAAGGAATGGTTTGAGCATCTTAAACCAATCAAGTTGCACTTTCAGTGAATTAGTTGTCGCTGGTGGTGGGAGACCATTACGTATGAAATAATCGAATTCAAGTGCAGTGGCACCGGCATATGCAAAATTTACTCCCTTCTTTATATCTGCTTGGCTTTTGGTGATATTCTTATAGGCCGGCAAAAAATGGCAACCCGTACGCCCTCAGCTACAGTTAATTGACCATTAGCTAGTGAGTATTTTAATAAAAAAAAATATATCAACATTAAGTATCATAGATTTTAATTCAGAATTATATCAAATAGAGTATGTTACAGTGCTGGCTAGTATTTTTCATATTTATCATTTCTTGAATATGAGAAAATTTTATTTAAAAATAAAAAATAATATGTGTAAAGTTACCTATGAAATCTATGATGATTCGTCCATCTGACATACGCCCTGATGGATGTTTAAAGTACGTGGAACCATAAGCACCATTTTTATTCATAGTTGGATAGTCAGTTGCAGCATTTCCAGTGTCACTTGTAGAGTCACCAAAGTTGAAGATAGCTTCATACGGCAGGGGTTTCCATTTTGAACAATACTTCCAAAAAAAACCACATGCGAATGTGATAATGAAGAGAATAAAGATCTTCATGGTGTTATAGAAATATTAGAAATGCCTTGTGTTTTTGTGATTTTAGAAAGGGTATTGATCTGCTTTATATATTTTCCACTTACCCATTTGTCCTGTCACGTAACGATCTTTTTTAATTTGCGGGTTGTAAACTATTTAACTATTTTTAGTTTTATAAATCTATGATGTTAGATCCAACTCACACTATCCAACGCATGCCCATCAATGAGCAAACATTTATTACCTTACGATGAACATTATTTGTTGTCATTGTTTTGGTTCTTTCTATTGTTGTTGCTTCCACTTTCTATTTTTGTTGTTTTCATCTAAACACTCCTAAAACAAGATTCATACGCTAAAATTACAGGTCATAGTAAATCTTCTTTTTTCTAAAGTTCATAACATTTCTAAGAGAAATACCTAACAAGTATTTTTTTCCCAAGGGAACTTGTTAAGGAATAAAAAAATAAAAATGTAATTGTGGAAGTTGTGTATACACTACTTTAACTTGTTTATGCAAGCATTTCAGAGTTAAAATAGTACCAAAATGTGAAGAAGTAGAGTTAATCTATATTATAGGATTGCGCTTGTCTTGTGATTAATGTGAATCGAAAGGTGATAATAATTCTTAGATGATTTGATGTTATAATATGATATTGATTTTCTAGGATTAATTTTGACCTTATAATGAGATATTATTTCTTTGAATGCTTTGATATACTATGATGCTTACGATGAAGTTCTATTATTAACATGATTTTGAAACTCACCCACGTCGTTCTTTGTGCTTGACTGATTTGATTTGACGTTTGTGAAACCGCGGTTTACTATATGTTAATGAGTCTTCGAGTTCAAATTCGGGAAAACTCTCACTCTGATATGTGATACGGGGAATGTGATTGATAGGTTGTATTTTACTTATTAATAGAAATACTTTTTGTAAGAAAACCATGTTAGTAAGCTTCTTAAATTAAATTAGGAAATTATAGTTAAATCAAATTTATTGAGATTGCACTGTTCTATTTAAGGAATAAAGTTTTAAATTGTTCCATGTGCTATCTTGATAAAAGTGATATTCTTAATCACTTGTAAAAGTTTCATTTTTCTTTGAAAATTTTTTTCATTTATCAGCTGCGAATTTTTTTCAAATCCTATAGTGTAATTTATTATATATAGTGTTTGGGGTTTAAGGGTGTTACATTTGAGAGTTATAGGTTTTTTAAAAGGAAAAGTGAAAGTTTGGGAAAGATGAAGAGGGACGTGGTTTATAAGGATATGTTTAGGATGTGCAAATTCAGACAAATTCCTTCCCGATCGAAACTGCAAATGCAAATCTGGAGCAGAGAAAAATTGGCAAAAAAATTCTATATTGTGGGGGAATTTTTATGAAAATAAGAGGGGAAAAGAAATCCCTAGTTATTAACAAACATTACCATAATACTCTCTTTATGAATCAATTGAGGATTAAATATGAAAATAGTCCATGTAAAATGCAAAAAAAAATTATTTTAGTCCTTTCCTTGCAATATAAACAAGGAGGTAACATACTCAACTTCTCTCTCTAACAAAATTAACAAGTAAATTACTAAGATTTGTTATTTAAAAAAATATGGCATATACATGTGTGGTTGTTTGTTAATCTTGTTGACCATAAACATTATTATTATAGTGATGATATATAAAATACATTCTCATGATAAAAATGGATACTACTTTCGTCACTATTATAAGAGAACTAACATCTCGCAATTTTGTAGCAGTTTTTAAATGTGGATGTGAAAAAAAACACCATTTCACCGATCCCTCCAACAAAAACAACAATCACTGTTTTTGTAGTTAACTATCGGCACCTTGTGTCATCCAACAAAACAAAGTTTGTTAGTCATATTGAAGACAATTTATTTCTCTTTTTTTATTTCATAACACTCATTTACTTACACTTTTATTAAAATAAATAAAAATCATTTATATTTTTTCAATAACTTAATATTTAACTCGGTGCATGATAAAGGTCTTACACTAGTATTAATCAAATAACAATCGATATTTGTTTTACAAAAATAATGAGAAGAATACTTATTATGTATACGTAAATTAACCTTTTTGCAAAATAAAAACTATTTATCGAACATAATTAAGTGTTTATTTGTTTACTTGATAACATATATCAGTTGAAAAGAAACTAATATTCTATTTGTGATACCAACATACCATATATGTTTCTCCTATTAATGACAAATTTTAATTGTGTACATAACTCATCAAAGAAATCACTTCTCAATGCTTGTATTGCAAGTTATAAGCTATTTTGAAAGGAGCGGGTTTAAGAGAAGGGTTTGTAAAAGGGCCTTCAACTAATCCTTTTGCTATTAGTTTATAAGCTGCTTCGGTTAAGTGGGCTCCATCCCAATCTATTAGTTTTGAAGGATCAGAGCAAATTGTTGTACCAGGATTTCCACAAAACATAAGTGCATTAACATGGTACGGTCCATCTCCTCCACAACATGCTTTCAAAATCT
>PGTU02000278.1:0-13637 GCA_002896215.2 Cicer echinospermum | reverse complement strand
GAGATAGAAGGTGTTGTGATATTGTGTGATTTAGTATCTATTATAGAAGTTAGTAGGATTGAATAGATCATTTGATTGTCCAACTAAAAGTATTGAGGATTGATATTTCTACTAAACCACAACCGTTGATAAATAAATTTTGATGGTCAGATTAAAGATTGTATAGAAGTTAGTAGGATTGAATAGATCAATTTGATTGGTCCAACAAAAATTATGAGGATTGATATTTTTGACTAAACACAACCGTTGAATAAATAAATTTTGGATGGTCAGATTAAAAGATTTGAAATAGATCAATTTGATTGGTCCAACTAAAAGTACGAGGATTGATATTTTTCTACTAAACCACAACCGTTGATAAATAATTTGGATGGTCAAGGTTAAAAGGTTGAATATATCACTTTGATTGGGTCCAACTACAAGTACGAGGATTCTATCATCAAGCATCCACAGCATCGATTAGCGATACACGAAAATGAGCGGCTGGGATTCATCAAACAGATGATCGTCCTGGCCCTGCGACCTCTCAAAGAAAGTCGCATCCCTGGCCTGCGACCTCTCAAAGAAGTCGTAATCCTGGCCCGCGACACACTCCTGAAGGCTTCGCAATGTGGGGATCGACCTCCCACGTGGCTGAATCGTAGCTCGCTCCTGGCCATGCGATTTCCTATATACACACCAAACCTACTTCAACCAACATCATCAAACACACTTCCTCTATCTAACTCTAAACATCACTATCTTCAACTTCTCAAACACACTTTCTCCGATTTCTCAACACTTTCTTCAACTTTACTAATGGATATCCAAAAATCATAGAGCCCTGAATTTCGATACATTTCAAGCAATTGTAAGTATTTTATATAATTTCTTATATATTAATGAATTATATATATTTATATTTTATATCTAATATTTATTTTATATTTTATATTTTATATTAATGTCTATATATATAATATTTTATATATTATTAATTTATATGTGTAATTTATATTTTATATTAATGTCTATATTATATAATATTTTTTATATTATTAATTATATCTTGGTTAAATTTGTATTTTATATTAATGTCTTATATATATATTATATAATATTTTATATATTATTAATTTATATATTGTTATTTTATATTTTATATTAATGTCCTTATATAAATGTAATATAAATTCGCATATATTATTAATTTCAGATTCCCTCGAAGGATAAACTAAAATGTCATGGTCATGCCAATAAAAAACCGAACCCAAGCCATATTACCGTATTTGCAACAAGCTGGATTTGGTGAAGTGATCAAACTAGGAAACTACAAGATCGATGTCGGTTGATTACTGCTATGGTTGAAAGGTGGAGACCAGAAACTCATACTTTTCATCTACCGGTAGGTGAGTGCACAATAACTTTAGAAGACGTATACTATATTTTAGGATTAAATGTGTCTGGTATTCCTGTTAGCGGTTCAAATTTTGTGAACATTAAAGATGTTTGTCAAGAATATTTTAGGAGTTATCCACCTGAGGGAGCAACAAAAGGTAATTCTATTAAATTAAAATGGCTCAAGAGATACTTTTGATAATGTCGGTGAAAACGCTTCCGAATTTGAAAAACAAGCATCATGTCGAGCCATATATACGTATGATTGGAGGATTGTTGATGCCAGACAAATCCAATAACCGTGTACATTTAAAATATCTTTCACTTTTGGCGATTTAAATAAAGCATCCCAGTATAGTTGGGGTTCGGCAGTTTTAGCAACACTCTATATAGAGAACTAGCCTTGCTACGAAACCCAACGTAATGTCGATGGGAGGATGTGCGTTGTTGCTGCAAAACTGGGCATGGTATCGTTTGAGTTGTGTTGCTCCAGATGCACCAAGTGCATGGATATTTCACACTTGCACAAAGGTAACTATTGCACATAATTTTTATATATTTTATTTTTTTAAACTTATTACTTACCGTATTCGTATTACTAATTTTATTATATTTTATTTTTTATATATTCGACAGATTTAATTCCGGGGGTTTAAAATTTCACTAAAGTTCCTCACAACGATATAGAAGGATACCGGAATACAATCGATCATATGATGGTTCAAGAAGTAATATATTCATTCTTATGTAGTTGCACTTTTAAATATTTTTTATATCTCTTAATATTCACTTTAGCCTGTTTTTTAACATCCAGTTTCGTTGGAGACCGTATCTCGGATTCCAACACGAGGTACCCGAACAAGAGATCATGACTTGGGCTGCATGTACCTATCTGCACTGCTATCATATCGTCGAAAAACATCATGCAGATAGAGTCGCGCTTCAGTTCGGCTTTCATCAACAAATTCCGCAACCTCCAGAAGATATGACGCTCTACCATGAGATCGACATGAGACGTGGCATTGATGATAATTGGAGTGTGGTTTGGAAAGATGAGATTCAACATTGGAATGAACGTCAGAATTACATATTGCAAGGTCAGTACGTCGAAGGTGTTTTACGCCACACTAACGACTACATGAATTGGTTCACGCATCACACCTAATTTATACATATCTGTGGAAAGATACATGCGCGATCCACGTTTGCAACCTCAACATATCCTGATGTTCACTCTATGCCTCAATCGAAATCCCACAACAAAATATCATGCACCAAACACCGTCTTTCTCATCACCACAACATTTTCATGAAGCCTGCAGATATACCGACTCAATACTACGTTCCTTCGAGTGCCAGTGCCAACAATACCCTCCTCCCATTAATCCGACCGAGAGCGGAATTTTTCTATAATTTGTTTTGGTACTCATTGCACAACTCCTGAGTTCGGCTTTTGCGGCTTTTGATTCTATGTATAATGTTCGAAACTCAAAATTATACGGAAAGCAGGTGGTAGTGGTTCTAATCCACAAACAGATTAAACAACGAGGATCAACCACAACAACCTCAAGTTGTTCAGAGAGCTAGACGAGTTCGACGACCGCGTAGATGTGAACTGGAGTCATTTTAGATGACAATAATTAATTTTCTTTGATGTAATTTTTTAATTTGTAGTATTTTTTCTTTTTTTTAATGTATATTCTGTTTAATTTAATGTAATTTTATTTTATTGTATTAAAGAATTTTCCTTTTTATTATTATTATGTTTTTTTATTATAATAATATTAAAAAGTTATATAATAATATTAAATTAATTATTTTAATTATTTATAACAATAATTTGTATTTTTAATGTTATAAATTATTTTTAAAATATTTAATAAATAATAAATATAATATATCTAATAATTAAAACAAAATTCAACAATAAAAGATATATATAATATTAAATAATTATTTTATTTTATTAATAAAATTTTCTTTTTATTATTTATTATTATTAAAATTATTATTATAATTATTTTTAGTATTATAACTAATTATTAATATACCAATTAATTATTATTAATATAAAATATATTATTTGTATCCACGCAAAAAATTCAAAAGAAAAACAAATTTTCCCACGTGGGAGGTCGCATCCCAGGATGCGACATCTGTTGCAGTTAAAAAAAAGTTGTTTCAAGAGGTCGCAGCCCAGGATGCGACTTGCTTCTGGGGCAAAAAGTAGGGCAGATTGGTATATTCATTTTCAAAGTAGGGCATATCTGTATTAAAAAAAAAAAACAGGATATTATTATAAAAAACCCTCTCAATACACTATCTTAATATACATTTGTAATTTAATGTGCTTATTAGTTGAAACGTTTTTTAACTCTCTGCGTTTGAGAATTATGCTCATATATTTGTCTCTTTATATTAGGTCAGTATCATTTTGTTAAATATATGTTATAGAATTATGCTCATATATTTATCTCTTATATTTAGGTCAATAATATCATTTGTTAAATATATGTTATATAAAGAGGTCAATATCCTTAGTTGAGATATATGTTGGTATGGCGATGTAGACAAGCTAGTATTGTTTTTACCTTCTATACATCAAGAATAAGCCTTCAATAATCTCCTACTTATTTAGAATATAATGTTAATTGTCAACCAAATCTTAAAAGTGGAGAGCCAATATTGTAAAAAGAAAATAAAAGAGATGAAAATTGCTCATTTAATAAATGGGGGATCAAAATGCATTTTAGCCGATATACAAAAAGCAAAACTCAACCGTTTAAATAAAAGCATACACAAAAAGTCAAAGGTAAAATTGCTGCTAAAAATGAAAGACCCACGATGAAAACGCTTTGCTTCAGCAAATTCAAAAAAGCCTTTTTTTTTCGATTAAAGAATTAAAAAAGCTTCGAAAAACGTGCTTCTCTACAGAAAATAAAAACACTCCATCGAAACATGAGGATTCTCAATTGACTCTCCATGCGAAACGATGTCGTTTTTCTTTTCAACCTCTTCACTCTCACTCTTCTTCTCCTTCTCCTTCTCCTTCTCTATTCCATTTTCCACCGCCGGAACTTGTTTCCGACCACCGCCAATACCCACTTTAACCCGACCGGGAACACGACGGCGACCTCGACCTTCGACCGGAACCCTCGCCGGAGTCACGGCGGACTCCGACGTTACCTCCATTCATCTTCCGATTCGCCACAACACCCGATTCTCTTCCACGAACTGTCCTCGAACCGCTTTTGATTTTCTTCTCCGGCGACGGCTCCGACCTCCTCGCCGGCGATTTTACCCTTCGTTCATTCCCGCCGGTTACGTTTCCATCTGCAACAAGAGGACGCTTCCTGGACGGGGATCGATTCCACTTGTGTATCGTCGTTGCTTCTCTGTTGCACTGTTTGCTCGTTACTTCATCTTCTCTCTTCTCCGGCACGGTGGCGGTAGTGGCAGCTGAGAAACTCTCCGTCACGGTGCATGTTTCTGAAACCTGAGATACAGACACTACCTCTGTTACTTCCTCTATAGGAACCTTAGTTTCTAATTTCTCATCGGGGTTTTTAACTAAGGGCATTTGGGTCTTTGTTTCTAGGGGCAAAATTGGAACTTGGTGAGGTTTGGAAATGGGTGTTTCAGAGAGGACTTCTTTGACAGATTCTTCTTCTGGTGGTGGTGGTGGGGTTTCTTCATGATGCGTTGGATTTGATATTGGTAACGAGGATTTCGAGTGGGGTTTATGGTTTTGAGGGACTTATGGTTATGTGGGTTTTGGGTGTTTGGGTTTTGGGTCTGGTGAAGCAACAACCATTTGAAATTATTTGGATTAGAAGGGGAAAGAGGTTGAAGTTAGAAAGGTGAGTGGAAAGGGGACAGTAGTGAGAGAGGAGAGATTGTGGTGGGAATCGAAATGATTTGGGTTTGAAATGAAGATTGTAATTACACATTAATACAAAAGTGTAACGGCTATTGTGTATTGAAATGTGGTTGGTTGGTTTGTGTAGACAAAGTTGATTTGAGGGTATATTTAGCTGATATGGTCATTCACTTTGGAATTTTGATTTACACTGCTGTCAATACATCTGAATTTTAAGTTTGATTTTTGTTTAAATAAGTTTGATTTTAAGCTAACATAAATTTCAATCATAATTTTTTATTTTATTTCTTTGTAAGTATTTTTTGTTTAGTTCACGTCTATGTAAATAAAGTTTTATTTTAAAATGGTCATCATGCCAATTTCATTCCAATTTCAGTTAAAAAATTGTCAAATAACAACTCTATTAAGTGAAATGACATTTAAAATATAACTCTTTTTTAACCTAATATTAACCTATCTCCATTTCTTTCTCGTTCTCAGTCTCTCTCAACCTCTCTCTTCATTAGGGTTGCCAAAAATTTCGATTTGCCATTGATAGCCACCACAAATTCATCTTCAGTGGCGATCACAAACCCATCTTTCACGAGCAACGGCAACAAACACACCTTTTACCAGCGGCGACCATGAATTTGTCGTTGATCGACATAGCAACACCAAACTCATATGTCATCGCGACAAAGATAAAAAGATTATATATGACAGAAATGATCATATTAGGTAATGTTATTGCCCACTCATCTATGTATTCTTTTGTTTGGGGAATCAACACATGTTTTTACTGTCGATTTCATTTATACTACCATGGTTTTTGATTTTTCTGTTTGTAGGGACCAACACGTGCATTTATTGTTGCTTTCGATTATTTTTAATGTTATTATTGTTTTGTGGGGATGAAATCCTTGTTTTCTTGACATGTTAAATTTTTTGTTAGTTTTCACCATATGGGGTAAGTTTGTGAGAATTGGATTTTGTATTACACAGGAGTTAGTGAGCATGTGGTTCATGGGATTGATGTTGACAAATAGAGTTATTTTTGAAGATATTGGTATTTTGAAGGACTTTAGATATGATAACTCAAAGTATAGGTTATGGTGGGAAAGTGATTAAGATGAAAACTTTAAAAGAATAATGGATGATATAGATGCAACTGGGGTTGCTGAACATGCTATGAAAATGAATTGCAAAGCTCAGTTATATGGTGGGCACTCTTCAAAAGGGTTGGTTGGGTTTGAAGCAGAATTAAAGGCAGGGCAGTCTTTTGGGGGGTTAAATGGTGCTAAAGAAATTGATGTTGATGATGATGGAAGTGTTAGTAACAATGACAAAAGTCAATATGAACTTAATGGTGTTAAATTTGATGATAGTAAGGATGAGAAAACACTTGGCTTGGATGATGGTTTTGGTGTTGATAATACAATAGATGGTCCTTTTATTGGATCATATAATATTGAAATGCATGGTAAATCACATAGAGTGAAGACTACTGCTACAAATAGGTATACTCCGAAGAAAACAACTAAGAAATAAATATTGTTCCTGTTTTGAACAATTATAATTTTGATATTAAAATGGAATATGCTTTATGTCAATGTAGAGCTAGATAGTAGTGATTCAGATTCTGACAAAGAGAATGGACCAAAGTATGATCAGTTTAGGGTGAATAAGCTAGACAAGTATTCCAAGTTCAAATTAGACTAAAGTTTAAATCACTTTTGAGTTTAAGGATGCAATCAGTGAGTGGTTTATATTTAATGGGAGGGAAATCAAGCTTAATAAAAATGACAAGACAAAGATTAAAGGTATATGCAAGGCTAAATTGTGATTCTTTGGACTTGAGTAAATGTTAACAAAACCCCAAATCCAAAGTCTTAAATTAAATATTAAGTCTCTATTGAAACAATTTTTTTGTTTTAAAGTCTCGGGCTATTATATTATTATTTTTGTGGGCTTAAGGGGGCTCATATGCCCATGTTTGTTATTGAAATTTTTTAAATAAAATAAAAAATTATAATAATTTTTTATTAGAAAAAAAAAATTTATCAAAAATTTGAAGGAAAAATTATTTCTCGAAAAAAATAAAAACATTTTTTGTTGATTTTCTTTTTGTTGATAAAGCGGGTCCATAGGTCCACTAAGCTTACAAAATATTTTATGACTTTTTAATGTTTGAGGCATTTTTACTATGAATTTTTTTTGCCGCTCCAACATGTGGACTAAGCCCAATAATTAGTGGACTTGTGAAATTGACACATATACTTATGAGCAAGTAGGGATAGACACACTTCCAAAACGACGAGATGCTTTGCTATCACACATGTGCTAGGGTTTTTGGAAAATAGTTTTACAACTTCTAAATGGGTTGTTAGTGTGGGTGGCTGAAAACTGAGCAGTTGTTGTAAGAATCAAATTGGTTTGAAGAATTATGACATTTACTTATTTTGATAACAACATTATTTTGTAGGAATAACTTAAAGCACTAATGTTTTGTTTTAGTGTGCACTTTCTAGATCAGGGGTATTATATATGAGTTCTGTTGCATTCTCTAATGTTGATCAAAGTTAATGGAATACCAAGACTTTGTTTTATTTTCGTACTCTAAGTTTGGTGAACGCGCTCTGAAACGCATCTGGTGATTTTGTTATTGCAAACAATGCTCTAATTAGTTTGACTCTGACGACTACAACAAGCATTTGACTATTATATTCCTCTGATAAGTGTACAAGCAAGTGATCGTCTGTATTTGATAAATCATATCAACCACATGATTGTTTGCCTCTGTTTAAAAGTCAATGCTCTAATATGTCAACACTTTGAAGAAGACAAAGCTTCTTATCATCCCCTGGTAAACACCATGAATATGTATTTGTCTAAAGATTTATGCGACATACACTGATCATAATATCATTTGCTCTTTTTGTCTCGATATCAAGATTTACGTAATCAATTTCAATGATATTTTTGACAAGTTAATGGCGAACCAATCACATAATATTTGATACGAAACTTCATGATAAATGTTGATTTTTTGCAATCAGGACAACGACCAGAAACCCTAATTCATCTGAAGTCATCCACCAAATTATTATTGCATTCTCTCTAATGTTTTTGATATAATCCCTAGTAAATGACTTTTAATCCTAAAATAACTCTTAATTTCTTAGTGAGTTTAAAATTAGAATCAAACATTATGAAATGAATTATCTTATTAATATATTATCTTTGAAAATATCTCAATAGGTTCAATGTGTTTGTATCTATCCTTAGAATATAAGTCATCTATTTCTTATCTCAAGCATTTATAGAGCTTACTTACATTTCCAAACATGGATTGTAAATCAATTTAAAGATGACCAATCCAAAAATACCATTATGCATATAGTTAAGAAAAATAATTCAATAAACTCACTGAATGGGTCAAAAATCAAATCATATACTCAAGGATTTTACCATGTTCTACTCATCCTAACAATGGAGAGTTTTATCATGTTCTACTCATCCCTAACATTGGAGAGTTTAGTCATTCATCCTATTCAACATAAAAGCAGAGTGATTAAGATATTACACAAAAAAGATCAAGAATGGAAGCTCTAAATATAGTAAGTATCCTAGGTTGAAATCTTCAATTGTGTGATTCTTGGATGCAAGAACCATTCTCTCTAAGCCTCCAAAATCGAAATTGAATTCCTCTCTAATGTGAAAAATTACTTAAAACTGCAGAGTTTGTAATGACGTCACTAGCAAGATCCTAGGTCGCTAAGCGAGAATGCACAGATCCTCATTAAATTTTGAAAATCCATTTTTTCTTGGCAAGAAATTGAACATCGGCTAATAAGTGAGATTTGGTAGTGTTGAACTCATACGAGAATTGTTGATCAATGTGCCTAGCGAGCTGAACTCCATCACTCTGAAAGACCCTGCAACTTATTCCAAGATGTTGCCCTAATACGCAACATGCTCTGAAAGATGCAACAAGGTGGACTTGCTCATACCCAGCTGTTTCTAAGTCCTTGCAGTTCTGCCTTTCCCTCCACTACAAAAGAAAATAGACATTCCTACAGTAAACTATAGTAACAAAATAAAAACTGTAAGGTATAGATAGCCTGTACGCCACAGATAATTATTTATTGTTGGTATAGGTGTCTTATACCTTCTTCGGTGACATAAATTTGTCACTAATTATTATATTACACATTAAATATGTGGCTATAAAGACATCAAATTATTAAAATTAATATTTTGTAAATAGCCAAAATCTTAATTATTTGTGAAAATAATTTTGTAACAACTTTTGCTCAATGTAAGCCAAAATAATTTCAATGGAGGCAAATCCTAATTTTTTTAATGCAACCAATTTCAATGGAGCCAAAATCTTAATTTTTTTAATGGAGGCAAAAAAAATTCATTGACCAAATCCAAAATTTTTAAATGGAGCCAAAAAAAAAAATAAACAGACCCAAATGTAAATCATATCAACTCCTAAAAACACTATATATATCAAGTGAGCTCTTTCTTCTCTTCAACATCAGCCCCAATCTAAATCCCTATACCTCTCAATCTACAGCCCCAATCTGTTTCGCTTCTCTTTTTCGTCGTCGAGCACCACCTTCTCCCTTTCAACCATACCCGAGCCCAATCTGTTTCCATTCTCGCGTACTGTTGAAATCTCGAGTTGTGACCACTATTCCTCGCCAGCCCTGCTTTGCCGTCCATCATTTCGTCGTGCGGTGACCGTTCTCGCACCACGTTCTCGTCGTTGCGTGACACCTTCCTCCCTGCGGCTTCTCGTCGTTGTTCGTGACGTTTCTCGCACCACGTCATCGTTCTCGTCGTCACTGTGACCACCGTTCTCCATCGGTAAATTTTGATTTATGTACTGTTAATTATATTTTGTACAACCTGAACTTGTGACCGGTGTTGCTTTTAATTCTGTTTTGTAATTCTGTTTTGTAATTTGTTTGTTATTTATGTGCTTTGAATCTTTGAAATTTCTGAACCTGTGACACAATAGGGAAGTTTCAATGTACTGATTTTCAACAATAACATGGTTATGTCAGGGTAGATATTGGTTTGTACATACTAGAAAGCTCGAGAAAATGTAAATTGTTTTAGATTTGCACATATATACTAGCCACCTAATACTAATATATACTGGTCTTAAAACAAAATATAGCAGAATATACTAGCCACTAACAGAACCTACATGCAGAGAGAAATTAATAATGTGTGAAGGAAACTTACACAGGTTTTAAGAAATAAGACACAATGATCATTAATTCAATGTATAACATTCAAACCTTTGTCTTATCTCAATGTAATCGTAATCACATCAGCCATGGAATTTCAAGTTAAGTAATTAATCAAATGCCAATTGGTAAGATTTGATAAATTCATAAACATTGGTAGTATATTATTAAGGAACAAATTGATGGAAAATTTATATAAATTAAAAAGGAGAGGTGAGATAAATATGAGTATTTATATTTTCTTCAAGGAAAGACTAATACAAAGCAAAGAGCGGAATATGTTTCTCTAATTTTAAAGCAAAGTGTGTTTGTGGGCACTTTGATATTGTGGTTGTGTTTCCATTAACTTAGCAGTTGTGCAATTGAATTTTCAGCTTTTTCATTTTTGGACTTGCATTATGTGCTTGAAATTTGATTATATTTTAGTTGCCTTTGGTCTTTAATTTGTTTCTTCGTGTTAAACCCAAAAAAGGAAAAAAAAACTTATTGATAATTAAGATTTGCATCATCCATTTCAGTTAATTTTTCCAAATGGCTTATAGGAATGGGTGTGGTGATCCATCAAAACAAAGTGAAGATATTCGAGGAGTTAATGAATTTCGTGAATTTGCTTCAAAATTCACAATCAATGGAAAAATAATGTGGGTCCTTAGTACAAAATGTGCCAATTGTCACTCTTATTCTCGCGTATGTGTTATGAACACTGTAATAGATCACATCGTGGATTTCTTAGAAGGCTATAGACAATGGAATAATAATCAATGGTGAAAAACCTAGACCTTCAAGTAGCGCTACTAAACAAAATGTAGAATGGGAGCAATGACTGGATGATTAGTTCATGATGTATTTGGAATTCATTCTAAAACAGAAGAGCCAATTTATGGTGAAGGTGGAAAGAATTCCCGAAGTTAGAGAAAACTCTAATTTTAACGAAATTGTAAAGGATAATGAAGCAAATGCTTTACCCCGAATGCCTTAACAAGTATAGCAACTATCATTTATGGTACATTTGTATCATTTAAAGTGTCTTCATGGGTGGAGTGACAAGTCATTCTCCATGTTGCTTGATTTACTAAGAGATGCTTTACCAGAAGAAAATGTTTTGCCAAAGTCATATTATGAAACTAAAAAGATTATTTCAGGATTAGGTTTGGGGTATGAGAAGATCCATGCTTGTCCCAATGATTGCATATTATATTGGGATAAATATGCCAAATATGAAGTATGTCCAAAGTGTAGTACGTCAAGGTGGAAAACAACAAATGAAGACGTACAAGGTAATGGAATGGAGACTTCTGAGAGGCGAAAGAAGATACCAGCAAAGATCCTTCGATGGTTTCCATTGAAACCAAGGTTGCAAAGGTTATACATGTCCTCCAAAGTTGCAGAATCAATGAGATGGCACCATGAGAGTAGATTGAATGATGGTTCTCTTAGGCATCCAGCTGATTCCCTTGCTTGGAAGAATTTTGACGCTCGATATCCAACATTTCGTTAGATCTCGTAATGTTCGATTAGGAGTGGCTTCAGATGGTTTCAATCCTTTCAAGACTAATATGAATGTATTACTCATAGCACTTTGCCTGTCATTCTAATTCTTTACAATTCCTCCTTGGATGTTGCATGAACAACATAACTTCATGTTATCCTATTAATTTCCGGGTCAAAAGGTCTGGAAATAAATATTGAACATTTATCTTGAACCTTTCGTACAAGAGTTGCAAGAGTTATGGGATGATGGAATTGAACACATTGATGCTTCTAAAAGAGGACATTTTCAACTTCGTGGCAGCTATGATGTGGACTTATTAATGACTTCCAGCATATGCTAACTGTCTGGATGGAGTACTAAAGGTCAATTATGCATGTCCATGTTGTGGTATTGAACACCTCGCAGTGGTTACGTCATGGTAAAAAAATTGCTACAATGGGGTCATCGTCGTTGGTTATCTCCCAACATAAGTGGAGATTGAATAGTAGGGATTTTGATGGAACACTGGAGCTAAGGATCCCTCCTAAAAGCTTGATGGGTACTGATATTTAAGACAAATAGATGAATGTAGAGAAAAAGCTCTACAAATGGAGCCACAACCTTGGAAAAGAAGAAGCATTTTTCTTCACATTGCCTTATTGGCAATATAATGATTGCGTCATATCTTATGTGATGCACATTGAAAGAACGTATGTGACAAAATATTGGTAGCATTGTAAAACCAAGAGGGAATCCAAAGATAATTATAAGGCACGAGCTGATCTTGTAGATATGGGCATAAGAAGTTGCTCCATCCCAATCCAAGTCTAATATAACTACAACGCTTTTGCTAGAGCATGCTATCAATGACTACAAAGAAAAGGAATTTTCCTAAGCATTCTCAAGAATGTAAACTCCAGATGAATGCTCATCAACATCCCCACGTTGTGTGCATGTCAAGCACACAAGATGTTTGGTTAAAAAGTTATGATTGTCATGTTTTGATGCAAGAGCTTCTTCCAGTAGCATTACGGGGTTCATTGCTAGATAAAGTCACTTCAGTGTTAGTTAATCTTTGCAATTTCTTCAAGCAAATTTGTTCTAAGGTACTTAATGTGGAATTTCTATCACAATTGGAGTCTCAAATAGTTATCACACTTTGTCAGTTGGAAACAATTTTTCCTCCTTCATTTTTTACTGTTATGATGCATTTGGTAATTCATTTGGCACACGAAGCCCAAGTTGCTGGACCGGTACAATATCGATGGATGTATCCGATTGAGAGGTATGTATGTTTATAAAAATTGGTTTAATTAAAAGTGTTAAACAAGTTTTTTTGGATGTTGAGAACATAGATATATTAAATTTTCTTCACTTTCAGGTTTCTTCTAACTCTTAAGTCCTTTGCACGTAATAGAGCCCATCCAGAAGGATCAATTGCAGAGGGATTTTTGGCCAATTAATGTTTGACGTTTTGTTCGCAATATCTATCTGGGGTAGAAACTAGGTTCAATAGACCTAACAGAAATGACAATGAAGTCTCTGGAAGGCCATTAGGGATAAAGAAACAACAAAAGTTACGATTAGGGAAGAGGAAGAAAGTGAGTAGAACTAAACTTGACAAGAAAGAGTTAGCACATGCACATAGATATGTGCTTTCTAATTG
>PGTU02000275.1:0-20087 GCA_002896215.2 Cicer echinospermum | reverse complement strand
CCATTCTTAATACTCATTTAACTTAAATGGTTTTCAAATTCCACACAAAACAAACTCAGACATATTATCACATTCATCCACGATTCCACAAACACATCAATTCTTTTCACCACAAAACCAACATAACATTCAATTTCTAGCATTGATTAATTTACACGTCAAATACGAGAACACAATATCACAAATACCCCTCAAACACACCAATCTCATCCTCAAAATCATACGATAAATAAGCAAACAGGACATTAAGAGATTCCCCATTCTTAATACTCATTAACTTAAAGATTTTCAAAAACAAACATTAAGTAAAGAAAAAATATTAGAGATTCCCCATTCTAATACTCTTTTAACTTAAACGATTTTCCAAAACAAACATTAAGTAAACAGACTTAAAATTCCCATCTAATACTTCGTTTAACTTAACGATTTTCAATTCCCACACAAACAAACTCAACGCCTATTATCAGATCCAATCACAACTCACACCAAAACACATCAATTCATTTCTCCACAGAATCCAACCATATACACAAACAAATTCATCAGTATTAATTAAGAACACGTCCATATGACGAACACAAATCAATATAATCCACTCAAACACAACAAGTTTCATTTACTCGAAATCATACATAAATGAGTTTAAATCATTTTCCACGAAACATTCATCATTATAACCAAAACCTGACTCTAAGATTTTACCCTATAAGCCTTAGATTCATTTTCTCCCAAATCAACCCTTTAACCCTAACCAAAAACCTTTCCACACAACCACATATAAGTCCCTAAATGCAAACTAGAAGTTTGGAAGGTGCCCTTACCTTAACGATAGCTTTAACGTGCGTTTCCGGTACTGCGAGCAAATCCGGTAAAATCTCCGCTCGCGACGTTGCTTTCAAAGTTAGTTCACTAGTACCGTAGTGTGGTGGTGAGCAACTTTCCCTTCTATCCCTTCGCGAAATGAAGCTTAGATCTAAATGAAACGGGAAGGTTTGTGTTTTGACGGTTTTAAAATCCCTAACGGCCGTTTTCTCTTCGTTTTCGAATCACAAGAAGAGTGAAGTTAAGAAATCCTTCTCCTATCACCCACCAAGCCTTGGGTTTCTAATCTTGAAGAAAGGAAGCAAAGAAAACGAAAAAATGGAGGAAGGAGGAGAAGGGGGTCGCGCGTGAGGTAGCAGAGGAAGGAGATGGAATTTTGCTTTTTCTTTCCTTTCTCTTTCTTTCCTTTCTTTTTCGAATACATAAAGTGTACTTTAAAATTATGGGTCTTACAGTCGCCATTGGAATCAAATGAGCTCAAAGGCCAAATTGAAGATTTGTTGGAGAAGAAATTTATTAGGCCAAGTGTATCACCATGGGGAGCTTCGGTGTTGCTAGTTAAGAAGAAGGATGGAAGCTCGCGCTTATGATTGGATTATCGATAACTTAGTAAGGCAACTATTAAGAATTGTTATCCTTTGCCACGATATTTTCAAAGATTGACTTGAAGTCAGGTTACCATCAGATTTCGGGTAAGGGAAGGAGATATTAAAAAAAACTGCTTTCAGAACTTGTTATGGACATTATGAATTCTTGTTATGCCGTTTGGAGTTACCAAATGCACCAACAATTTTTATGGACTACATGATCAAAATCTTTAATCCATTTCTAGATAAATTTGTTGTGGTGTTCATTGATGATATATTAATTTATTCCAGGACTGAGGAGGAACATGGAGTGGAGAACATTTGCGCCAAGTTCTTGAAATTTTTTCGCGAGAAGCAAATGTATGCCAATCTATCGAAGTGTGAGTTTTGGGTAGAAGAAGTGAATTTCATAGGACATATGATAACTAAGGACGAAATCATTGTAGATCCAACTAAGATTGAGACGGTTCTTGCTTGGAAACAGCCTCAGACTGTCACTGACATACGAAGTTTCGTAGGACTGGCAGGGTACTACAAGAGGTTTATTGAAGGTTTTGCTAAGATTGTAGCTTCGTTGATGTAAGACCCATAATTTTAAAGTATACTTTATGAATTTTAGTGTATTTTGGTATTGAACTCGGAGGCTTTTTAGCCAAAGTTATTTATATTTTGGAGTTTATATGACCAACGAGATATTTTGATGCCGATTAGAATTACTCATCGACGAATAAATTAAATTAACTGCGGTGAATCTTTTTATGAAGAATTTAATGTGTTACGGGGAAATGGTAATTTTAATAAAATATCCAGATATTTAGTTAAGTTTATAAATTAATATAATATATATATATATATATATGGTTGTTTCGGAGGGAAAAAAGAAAGGATGTAGAAGAAAGAAAAGGAAATAGAAAGAAAGGAAATTAGAAGGAAGGAAAAGGAAAAGAAAAGGATATAAAAAGGAAAGAAGGAAAAACAAAGGAAAGAAAGAGAAAGGAAAGAAAACAAGAAACTTCTTCCTCTCCCTCCCTGCGCACGCGTGAAAACCACCCATTCTTCCTCCTTCTTCCATCTTCATCTTCTTTGCTTCCTTTAAGTTCAAGAATAGAAACCCAAGGCTAGTGGGTGAGAAAGATCAAGTCTCCAACTCCTTCCTCCTTCTCGGATTCGAAAACGGAGTTAGGGATTTCAAAACCGTCAAACACAAACCTCCCCGATTCATCTAGATCTAAGCTTCGTTTCACAAAGAGATAGAAGGGAAAGTCGCTCACTACCACACTACGGTGCTAAGGAACCAACTTGGAGGCGACGTTGCGAGCGGAGATTTTTACCGGATTTACTCGCGGTACCGTGTTCGCACGTTAAAAGCTAACGTTAAGGTAAGGGCTCCTTCCAAACTTTTAGTTTGCATTTAGGGACTTATCTGTGATTGTGTGGAAAAGAGTTTTGTTAGGGTTAGAGTGTTGATTTGGGGGAAAATGAATCTAAGGCTTTATGGGTAAAATCTTAGAGTTAGGTTTTTGGTTATATTGATGAATGTTTCGTGGAAAATGATATTAAACTCATTAATGTATGATTTTGAGTAAATGAAATTGTTGTGTTTGAGTGGTGGATTGTGTTGATTTGTGTTCGTCATATTTGACATGTTCTTAATTAATACTGATGAAATTTGTTGTGTGTATGGTTGGATTCTGTGGAGAAATGAATTGATGTGTTTTGGTATGAGTTGTGGATTGGATCTGATAATAGGTTTGAGTTGTTTGGTGTGCAATTTGAAAACCATTAGAGTTAAATGAGTATTAAGAATCGAGAATCTCTTAATGTCTACGTTTACTTAATGTTTGTTTTGGAAAATCGTTTAAGTTAAATGAGTATTAAGAATGGGGAATCTCTTAATGTCTTGTTTACTTAATGTTTGTTTTGGAAAATCGTTTAAGTTAAATGAGTATTAAGAATGGGGAATCTCTTAATGTCTTGTTTACTTAATGTTTGTTTTGAAAATCGTTTAAGTTAAAAGAGTATTAAGAATGGGGATCTCTTAATATTTCTGTTTGCTTAATGTTTGTTGTGAAAATCGTTTAAGTTAAATGAGTATTAAAAATTGGGAATCTTTTTAATATCTGCATTTGCTTAACGATTTAGTTGTGGATGGAGTCAGTGTATGATCATGCATTTCATTTTGGTAAATCGTGCTGACCCGTGAAAGGTGGCACCTCGGTAAACAGTATTGACCCGTGTGATAGGTGGTACGTTTACGATTTACATTTTGGTAAATTGTACTGACCGTGATAGGTGGAACCCTCGGTAAATAGTACTTTGGCCTGTGATAGGCGGTACGTTTACGATTTACGTTTTTGGTAAGTTGTGCTGACCCGTGATAGGTGGCACCTCGGTAAACAATACTTTGGCCTGTGATAGGCGGTACATTTACGACTTACGCTTTTTCTTTTAGTAAATCGTGCTGACCCGTGATAGGTGGCACCTCGGTAAACAGTATTGACCCGTGGTAGGTGGTACTTTTACGATTTACGCTTTTTAGTAATCGTGTTGACCCGTGATAGTGGAACACGGTAATTGGTACTTTGGCCTGGGATAGGCGGTAAAATTATGATTTACGACCCTTCGAGGAGGGTTTTGGTTTGGAATTCCGAGTCCATGCATTTTGGCATATACGCAATGCATTAGGGTGCTTGGCACGCGAGTCGTGTTTGATTCAAGTTTATGATTGAGTGTTTTGAATTTGAGTTGTCTGGTAAATTGTGTTTGTCCGTGAGAGACTGCACAGGTGTTTGTCCGTGAGAGACTACACCCTGGTAAATTGTGTTGTCCGTGAGAGACTACACCCTGGTAAATTGTGTTTGTCCATGAGAGACTACACTCATGTTCGTTCGTGAGAAACTGTACGTTTAGGATTTACGCCTCTCGCGGAGGGTTTTGTTTGAGATTGTGTGATAGCATGTTTGATTGCAAAACTATTTCGAAGCTTATGATGTTGTAGTGATTTTGTTATAAGTGCTAAGTGTTATATGTTTGTTTGGAATCGTGATTGCAAAACTACTTCGAAGCTCATGATGCTGTAGTGATTGTGTTATAAGTGCTAAGTGTTATGTTTTGTTTGGAATTGTGTGATAGCATGTTTGATTGCAAAACTATTTCGAAGCTCATGATGTTGTGGTGATTGTGTGGGAATTGCTAAGTGTTAAGATGTGGAATTGTGTATGAATGATATTGAGTTAGTTTATGTGTTTTGGAAAAATATGCAGGGAAATCAATTTCCCAATCGATTGGATGAGTTTACAGGGACTTCCCTAATTTGACATAATCGATTTTATAATATGTTTTTCAAAACCATTTAGGAAATCGATTTGGCCATGCAGGAATTCAGCAAAAACTGACGAAAATCGATTTGGAAATCGATTGGGCATTAAGTCAGGGGCTGAGCTATGCTGTCAATTGATTGCCCAATCGATTGAATTAAGCCATAATTCAAATTTTCACTAAAAACCTTCAGGAAATCGATTTGGAAATCGATTGGCTTAGTAGAAATTCTTATTTTGAGTTAGATAACATATTGCTCATTGATTTATCAATGTCTTGGTTAGTTATGTATTACTTGATGGATTTGAGAACATTTATTTTGTTTTCATTTGTTATTTGGCATGTGTTATATGAACTTTTAGCATATGGAAAACCCTTTTAAGGTGCATGCTAAGTTGAAAGGTTATTTTGTGCATTCAAAAACTTAAATGTTATGTGTTACTTGTTAATTTTTGGTTGGTGACCCTTTACAACTATTGTGGAAATCTGGGCTTTGCCCTCAGACGAGAGCCAGGACAATCCTACTGGTTCGTACCCTGTGGATGGGAATGTAGAGGGGAATGCCTGACTGGAGCTATGTTAGGAGGATCTTACGGGGCGCGTGGAGATCACTCAGGGCGTTTAGCTTGTTTTGGAGAATGATCAGATTTGGTTGACATAGAGGGAACAAACGTCTTTCTTTTGAAATTGTATTTATTTTAAAATGGAAGACTTGTACCTATATGAATACTGTCAGCTTGACATGTTATTTTTTCGATGGGTTACATGTACCACTTTTTGATGTGTAAATATTTTGGATTCATATTTTGAGAAACTTTTCCGCTGCTTGTAAATTATAATGACTCAATTATTTATCCAAAGGTATTTCCTTCTTTATTTCTCTGTTTTATTTTAATCTCTTTTGGAAAAAAAAATACACCCTCGCTTTGAAAATCGGGTGTACAATTGACACAACTTACTAGAAAATATTAACTGTTCGCATGGACGGAGAAGTGTGAGGGAAATTTTTTGTTACTAAAGAAAAGTTGACAACCTCACCAGTATTAATCTTACCGCAATCAGAAGAACCATATGAAGTTTACTGTGATGCGTCTCACAAGGGTTTGGGATGTGTTCTGATGATACACAAGAAAGTTGTAGTTTACGCCTCAAGGCAATTGAAGATTCATGAAAGAAACTATCCTACTCATGACTTGGAGCTTGCTGTTGTAGTTTTTGCATTGAAGATCTTGAGGCACTATTTACGTGGATGCACGTTCACAGTGTTTAGTGACCATAAGAGTTTGAAATATTTGTTTGATCAGAAGGAATTGAACATGCGTCAGAGACGATGGATGGAGACTCTCAAGGATTTTGATATCACACTATAGTACCACCTTGAGAAGGCCAATATAGTGGATGATGCATTAAGTAGAAGAAGTGTATCGGTGTCTTCAATAGTGATGGCTAGACAACAAGAGTTGTGGGAAGCTTTTAGAAACCTAAACTTGAATGTAGAGCTTGCACTAGGAATTTTGAAATTCAGAATGATTAAGATTTCGAGTGGACTACTTGAAGACATTGCGAATTTTCAAGATGACGCCTTAATTCAAGAAAAAAGGAATCTATTATTGCAAGGGAAGATAACTGAGTTTAAGATTGGACCAGATAATATTTTGAGATGTAATGGAGGGATTTGTGTGTACCAGAAATTGCAGATTTGAGGAAATTTATTATAAGAGGCTCATAAGAGTAAATTGAGTATTCATCTTGGAGCAACATAGATGTATCAGTATTTGAGGCAAAATTATTGGTGTCCAAGAATGAAGAGACATGTGGCGGAGTATGTATCAACTTGTTAGAAAGCGAAAGTGGAACATCAACAACCTGTTGGAATGTTGCAACCTTTAGATATACCTGAGTGGAAGTGGGACATCATTTCCATGGACTTTAAAATTGGATTTCCGAAAATGAGGAGAAAGAATGATTCTATATGGGTGATAGTGGATCGATTGACTAAGTCCGCACACTTTTTACTAGTAAAAACCATCTATAAGGTAGATAAGCTAACAAAGATTTACATGGATGAGATTGTGATATTACACGGAGTACCATCGAGTATTCTATCAGATTGTGATATGAAATTCACATCGCACTTTTGGGGAGCATTGCATGAAGCGTTGGGAACGAAACTAAGATTGAGTTCAGCTTACCATCCAAAAATAGACGGATAGACTGAGATAAAAAATCAGTCATTGGAAGATCTATTGAGAGCATGTGCATTAGATGATAGAGGAAGTTGGGATGATGTACTTTCGTTGGTAGAGTTTACCTACAACAATAGTTTCCACACAAGTATTGGATTGGCACCATATGAGGCTTTGAATGGGCGCAAGTGTCAAACGCCTTTGTGTTGGTATAAGGTAGGTGAAAGTATGATTGTAGGATCTGAGATGGTGCAACAGACTATAGATAAGGTCAAGAAGATAAAGAAGAAAATGAATGAAATGAACGAAATTTATTAGACCATATTAGATTTCTGCACGAATTGGACCTTGTAAGAACCATAATTTTAAAGTACCCTTTTATGTATTTTTGGGATATTTGGATTTGGCTCGGAGGCTTTTAAGCCAAAGTTATTAATATTTTGGAGTTTTATAATCAAAAAGATATTTCGATGCCAATTAGAATTTCTCGTCGATAAATAAATTGAATTTAACTGCGGAAAATCCTTTACGGAGAATTTAAGGCGTTTCGGGTGAAACGGTAGTTTTAATAAATATCTAGATTTTGAGATATTTGTTAAGCTATATTTTATTATATTTATATATGTTTGCTTGGAGGGAAAAAGAAAGGAAAACTAGAAGGAAGGAAAAGGAAAAGAAAATAGTATATATAAAGGAAGGAAGAAAAAGGAAGAAAGGAAAAGCAAAGGAAAGAAAAAGAAAGGAAGGAAATTTCCAATTTCCATCTCTTTCCTCAGGTTCACGCAAGAAAAACCAAAAAATCCATCCTTCTCCATTTTTCGTTTTCGTTGCTTCCTTTTCTTCAAAGCTAGTGACCCAAGGTTGGGTGAGAGTTAGATCAAGGTTTTCGCAACTCCACTCTTCCTCTTTGATTCGAAAACGAAGAAAAACGGTTTTTGAGATCCAAACACAAACCCCTCCGTTTCTTCTAGATATCGAACCTCATTTCTCGAAGAGACAGAAGGGAAAGTTGCTCACCACCACGCTACGGCGCTAGTGAACTAATTTGGAAGCGGCGTTGCGAGCGGAGATTTTACCGGAATTACTCGCGGTACCGGAAACGCACGATAAAGCTAACGTTGAGGTAAGGGCTCCTTCCAAACTTCTAGTTGCATTAGGGACTTATCTGTAGTTGTGTGGGAAGGAATTTGTTAGGGTTAAATGTATCGATTTGGGGAAAAACGAAACTAGTGCGTTATGGGTAAAACCTTAGAGTTAGGTTTTGTTTATATTGATGAATGTTTTCGTGATAAATGAATTTGAAGTCATTGTATATGATTATGAACAAATGAAATTGGTTGTATCTGGGTGTTATGTTGCTTTGATTTGTGTTCGTTGTTTTTGACATGCTCTTAATTGATATTGATGAAATTTGATATGTGTATGGTTGGATTTGTGAATAAATGAATTGATATGTTTTGATGTGAGAATTTGTTGAGTTTGTGTTGTGTGAAATTTGAAAACCATTAAGTTAAATGAGTATTAAGAATGGGGAATCTCTTAATGTCTCGTTTACTTAATGTGCGTTTGTTTGTGAAAAATCGTTTAAGTTAACTGGGCGTTAAGAATGGGGAATCTCTTAATGTCTCGGTTACTTAATATTTTGTTTTGAAAACCGTTTAAGTTAACTGGACGATAAGGAGGGGGAACCTCTTAATGTCTCGGTTACTTAATATTTTGTTTTAAAGAAAAATCGTTTAAGTTAACTGGGCGTTAAGAATGGGGAATCTCTTAATGTCTCGGTTACTTAATATTTTGTTTTGAAAACCGTTTAAGTTAACTGGACGTTAAGGAGGGGGAATCTCTTAATGTCTCGGTTACTTAATATTTTGTTTTAAAGAAAAATCGTTTAAGTTAACTGGGCGTAAGAATGGGGAATCTCTTAATGTCTCGGTTACTTAATATTTTGTTTTGAAAACCGTTTAAGTTAACTGACGTTAAGGAGGGAATCTCTTAATGTCTCGGTTACTTAATATTTGTTTTAAAGAAAAATCGTTTAAGTTAACTGGGCGTTAAGAATGGGGAATCTCTTAATGTCTCGGTTACTTAACATTTTTGTTTTGAAAACCGTTTAAGTTAACTGGGCGTTAAGAATGGGAATCTCTTAATGTCTCGGTTACTTATTATTTTGTTTGGAAAATTGTTTAAGTTAACTGGGCGTTGAGAATGGGGAATCTCTTAATGTCTCGGTTACTTAATGTTCGTTTTTGAAAATCGTTTCAGTAACTGAAGTAATAAGAATGGGGAATCTCTTAATGACTTAATTTCGTTTTACTGAAATGAGTAATTGAATGGGGATCTCTTGATGACTTATTTAATGTTTTGTCGTTTAAGTTAAATGAGAATTAAGAATGGGGAATCTCTTAATGTCTCGCTTTTTATGTGTGTTTCGGTAAATCGTGCTGACCCGGGATAGGTGGCACCTTGGTAAACAGTACGGGCCGTGATAGGCAGTACGTTTACAATTTACGTTTGGTAAGTCGTGCTGACCCGGGATGGGTGGCACCTCGGTAAACAGTACGGACCCGTGATAGGTAGTACGTTTACGACTTACGTTCCTGAGGGAATTGTGTTTGGTAAGTTGTGCTGACCCGGATAGGTGGCACCTCGGTAAACAGTACAGACCCGTGATAGGTAGTACGTTTACGACTTACGTTCCTGCGGGAATTGCGTCTGTCCGTGAGAGACTGCGCAGGGGTTTGTCCGTGAGAGACTACGCCCTGGTTTAAGTTAGATGAGAATTAAGAATGGGGAATCTCTTAATGTCTCGTTTACTCGTGTGTGTTTTTTGGTAAGTTGTGCTGACCCGGGATAGGTGCACCTCGGTAAACGGTACGACCCGTGATAGGTAGTACGTTTACGACTTACGTTCCTGAGGGAATTGTGTTTGTCCGCGAGAGACTACACCCTGTTGATTTGTGAACTGTTGGTTCATTTTGTTTGTGTAGTAATGTGTTATAAATGCTAAGTGTTATGTTTTGGAATTTGGTGATAACATGTTTGATTGCAATACCATTTCGAAATCCAGGATGTCATAGTAATTGTGTTATCAGTGTTAATTGTTAAGAATTGGATTATGCATGAATGTGATTGAGTTAGTTTATGAATTTTGAAAGAATACACAGGTAAATCGATTTCCCAATCGATTGGATGGGTAAACAAGGACTTGGCCAATTCACAAATCGATTAGCTAATCGATTTCGAAATCATTTTTTTTAAAGGAATCAGTTAGGAAATCGATTGCCCAATCGATTAGGCCTTAAGTCAGGGGCTCAGGAACCAATCAATCGATTTACTAATCGATTGAATTCAGCCCAGGATTCTGTTTCATTAAGAATCCCTCACCAAATCGATTAGGAAATCGATTGGCTCGAAACCAGGGGCTCAGGAACCAATCAATCGATTTACCAATCGATTGAATTCAGCCCAGGATTCTGTTTTCATTAATAATCCTTCACCAAATCGATTTCCCAATCGATTGGCTCAGTGAAAATTCTCAGTTTGAGTTAGATGTTCGATTGCTCATGAACTTATCCATGTCTTGATTTGTTATGTGTTAATTAGGAGATTGAGAACTTCATTTTTCTTTCATTTTGAATTGGCAAAGTATTGCATGAACTTTTCGCATATTGGAAATCCTGTTAAGATGCATGCTTAGTTGAAAAGTTATTTGAGCATCTAAAAACTTAATTGCTATGTGTTAACTGTTATTTTCTGGTTGGTGACCCTTTACAATTGTTGTGGAAATCTGGGCTTTGCCCTCAGATGAGAGTCAGGACGATCTTACCGTTCATACTCCTACGGACGGAAATGGAGATGGGAACGCTTGACTGCAGCTACGATAGGGGATCTCACGGGGCGCGTGGAGATCAGTCAGGGTGTTTAGTTGTTTTGTAAAATGATCAGACTAGGTTGTCACAGAGGGAACAGATGTCTTTCTTTTGTATTGCATTTATTTTAAAATGGAAGACTGTACCTATACTAAATATTGTCAGCTTGACATGTTATTTCGATGGGTTACATGTACCATTTGTTGTTGGGTAAATGGTTTGGATTTATAATTGGAGTAACTTTTC
The DNA here is from genome assembly GCA_002896215.2 of Cicer echinospermum. Taxonomy (NCBI): domain Eukaryota; kingdom Viridiplantae; phylum Streptophyta; class Magnoliopsida; order Fabales; family Fabaceae; genus Cicer; species Cicer echinospermum. The sequence continues at coordinate 9,059 of PGTU02000275.1, read as the reverse complement.
CGCTGCCTGTAAATTATTATTAGAAATGTGTAACAGTTCTTTTTAAAATGTGATTGAATTAGCTTATATATATTCTGAAAAAACATCAGGTCAATCGATGCTTAATCGATTTTATAACAGTTTAAAAAAAAACAAGCTTAATCGAATCCCAATTCGATTACGCGTTTCTTGTTTTTCTTTAATCTTAAAATATAGCATGATCGATTGCCAATCGATTCTTTTAATGCATAAATCAGAAACTGATACTAAGATTATATCAGCATCGATTGAGATCGATTATAAGTGCTTTTGTTCCAAACAACGAGATCAAACAATCGACTTGCTCAGTCGACGTATATTCATAGTCATAATCGATTTGCAATGAGCTGAATATTTCTTAACTCATAAACATTTAGTTCAATCGATTGTAAATCGATTTGGCTAATCACAGTGACTCAGACATTTTAAAGCAATCGATTTGCAATCGATTTGGCTTTGTTACAGTTAGCTAAGCTATTTTGGTTGAAATCGATGTGCCAATCGATTATGCACCATGTTTCTGATAAATTGATTAATTTCAATCGATTACCACAAAACTTGCAGTTTAAGAATACTTAATTCAATTGATTGTCCAATCGATTTGGTTGATCACAGAACTCATTCTTGATGAAAAAACTTTTTTCACAATCGATTTGCCAATCGATTGATTCAGTAAGTGGTTTGGTTCTGTGAATCACAATAATCGATTACTCAATTGATGTCCCAATCGATTGTCCAATTGATTAGATTTAACCCCAGAACTCAGGTTTCACCAAAAGCTTTAAAGTAATCGATTTCCCAATCAATTTACTTAGTACAAACGTTTGTTTCTGAGTCAGAAAATCGATTGTCCAATTGATTCATCAATTACTTATCAGTTGATTGATTTACTTTCTTATTTTATGATTTCATTTTTTTTATTTTGGCAATACTTAAGTATGAACCATTGTGATGAGTCTACTAAATAACTACTATAACCATTAATCACACTATACATATTTGCATTTTTCTCAAGCACATCTCCAATTTTGTTGATTCTCTTGAGTTCCAAGCTTTTGTTCCAAGTGTATAGTGTTTGCTTGTTTGTTCCTGAAATGTTACTCAGTTCAACCTGTTAGGCTTATCAAATGATACATGTACATTGTATGTTTGTTAATTATGTCAAAATCATGATCAAGGGTGACTTATGTCTAACAATCTCCCCTTTTTGATTTAAAATGACAATCATACAATTTTTTAACTTGAGTTTAACATTTCAAAACTTAAAAAAAAATTAATAATCATAGACAATCATACGATCAGAGCTTGTTAAAACCATCAACAGAATTAATATCAGAGTACCAAATCAGTTCCAGAGCAGCGATACAAAATCATCAAATTAGCAGTGTAGAATCAGAGCTAAACAATTCATTAAATTTGCAGTGCAGTTCTATAGCTATATTTGTTATGCAAGATTTTATCAATTTGCAGTGCAGTATCAGAGCACACAGTAAACTGGTGTCAGAGCAATTCAAAACACTTCAGAACTTGATAGAACTTAGAGCAATTTATCAGAGCAACACAAGTTATAATGTTTGTACTTTGTATCAGAGCAACAATACATATGATGCAGTAAACAAGTTAAATGCAGTAAACTCTCCCCCCTTGTCATTTAAGCAAAAAGATATAAAACATAAGAGAATATGACAATAGAACATTACAATACAATACCTAGAACATTACAAAACAACAAAGAACCAAAATCCTAGTCAACTAATCTAGGGTGTTCCTCATTATCATCAGTGGGAGGGGTAGAGACTGCTTGTATTAGCCTCAACAAGTGTCTCTCTCCATGAGGTTCAGTGCTATCTAAGTTGGTTGGGTTTTTGATCTTCTGTTGCTTGCGGCCTATATCTGCAATATCTTCAAATGACATCTTCAGGCCTAAGTGTTCTTGTATTGCAGCCGACATCTGAGGCAACTGAATTGAGCGATGCTTGAAGATCTTTAGAGATTGCATTATGAGCAGCTGATTCTCCATGAATTCCAGCAGCTTAGTTAAAACCGCAGAATGAGCTTCAACTGGCTCAACTTGTTCCGCATTTGGCTGAACTTGTTCAGCACTTGCTGAGCTCGAGTCCAAATGCCATTTATTCGTCTCAATTGAAATTTGGGTTTACAATTGATTCTTCAAAGGTGAGAGTGGGTTTGGCAGATTCTTTCATTGACAACAGAAACTTAAAATGTCTCAGAATCTTTGTAATGAGTTGTGGGTAAGGGAGGAGCAACTTACCATGAGCTGATTCTGACATGTTCATGAGAACATCCAGGTCCAGCTCATCTTGAGCTCTTTGAATAATCCCCACAACAGAGTAATGTCCAGCCTCTGGACAACAGCGTGATTTCCCGACCTAGGCACTAACATCCGTATTAGTACGTACATGAGCATCCTATATTGGACCTTCATTTGACCTATAGGGAGTGATAGTTTTTTCTACGAATCCTCGATCATCAGGTCCTAAATAGCAGTGTGCCTGTCTACTGATGATTCCCATGCTTCATCAGCAGAATCTGCCTCGGTTCTTCCATCAATATATATTCACCATAGAATGGCAACCCTGAAAGTTCAGAAATTCCTCAAAAGACATGGAAATTTTCTTTCCTTTTACTTCAGATTTAAAGCCTGTGGTGGTGAGCTTGAAGTTGGAATAGAATGCTTTTAATAAGCTTTGGATATATGTCAAGGGAGCAGGAGAGAAAGCCTTCCAAACCATGAAACCTTAAATGATTTTGAAATGAAAAACCATTTGAATCAAAAATAAGCAAAATCCATGGTTCGTGCCTCATGGATTTTTCGTTTAAGGAAAGCAGGAGGTAGATCCAAAGTCTTCAGCTGGTTTACCCTTTATCAGGTTGAGGTTTCTTGGGTGAGGAGAAGATATAGGCTTTTTCTTTTTCTGAGCTATATCCTTCATAGCATCAGCCAATAATTTTTCAGTGGGAGGAGCCTTCCTCTTCTTTGATTTTTCCTGTTCAATGGCAATGCCCTTTCCCTTATCTTTTGCCATGATTTTATGTGTTGGGATGGAGACTCTTTTTGAAGGTGGTGGAGGTGATGGGGTTCTTCCACTTGAAGATGATGATGGTGATGGTGATCTGAAGTGGTTTGCTTCACTCTTTCCATCAGTAAGATTAAGGAAGTGTTTGAGAACAGTGAGAAGTATGTAAGGATTGTAGAGAGAGATCAGAAAACTGTGAGAAGTTTGAGAAATATTGGAAAAAGTGAGATGGGAAAATCGATTTAGGGTTTAAGTATTTCCTGTTCAAATCGATTTTTCAATCGATGTAGTTAAGTTCTCTACGCATGCTATGTCGATTGCTCAATCGATTAGATTATCGTTACTGTAGGTAGTTGAACGATCTCAGTCATATTTGTCTCCAACGACTAGTAAAATTTTTGTAACAGTCATGCTTCAAATCGATTCCCAATCGATTGTCTTTTAATTACTAAATCGACTGTCCCAATCGATTTCCATATCAGTTCAGGAAACTGCTCATCTCAGCATCGATTTCAAAATCGATTCTTTAAACTATTTTCCAATAATCAATCGATTAACCAATCGATTGGATTAATGAATACTCCAGTCTTTGCTGCTACCTGAGATTAGAAAATCGATTCTGCAATCGATTATCGTGTTTTCAATTTTGACAATTGAAACCACTGTGCATCATAAATCGTTATGCATCGATTTTGTAATGCTATTTTTCTATCTAGTCAAAGGATAATCGATGTTTCAATCGATTTTGTCACAGGGATCAGATTTCATTGTGATCTATAATTCCAAGTTTCATTCTAATATGGAAGAAACTGTCCTTGGGTAAGGCTTTGGTGAAAATATCAGCTAACTGATCAACTGTATTGACATATTCAAGCTTGATCTTACCCTGTTGATATTGATCCCTAATAAAGTGATGCCTAATCTCTATATGTTTGGTTCTAGAATGCATGACAAGGTTTTTGTAATATTTATAGCACTAGTATTATCACCACATGATAGGCACAGTACCTAGATCAACACCAAAGTCAAATAGGTGTTGTTGCATCCATAAAATTTGTGCACAACAGCTTCCAGCAAGCTATATATTCAGCTTCAGCTGTTGAAAGTGCAACACTATTTTGTTTCTTGCGTATGCCAAGATACAGGAGAGTTCCTTAATAGTTTGGCAAGTACCAGATGTACTTTTTCTGTCCAATTTGCAGCCAGCAAAATCAGAATCAAAATAACCAACTAGAGTGCATAGTAGATCCTTTATATGGATACCACAAACCTAGATTTTTGGTTCCTATATAGATATCTAAAAACCCTTTTTGACTGCACTTAGATGGGATTCTTTTGGATTTTGCTTGATATCTAGTACCACATGCAAACACTAAACATAATGTCTGGTCTACTAGCTGTAAGGTATAGTAAAGATCTATCATGCCTCTAACATTGTTCACATCAACAGATTTTGGTTTTCCCGTCTCATCTCTATTCTAAAATGACAAGCTTGACTCATGGGGATATCAATGGATTTAAACTATCAAGGCCAAACATTCTTGTAAAAGATCATCCTTATACAGTTGTATTTTGTGACTTAGTGAAGATTGATGTCTTTCTTGCTTATGTTCTGATGTGAAATCGCCAAGAAGTAAGTTAATTCTCCATCATGGACATTCAATTTTCCTTCATTGCATTCTTCAAATCTGCAAAGCATATGTTTTGTTGATCAAAGATTATGTCATCAACATAATTTGGACCAATAGAAGTCTTTTCCTTTTGTTTTTATGAAAAAGTGTCTTATCTACATTTCCTCTTAAAAAGTTTTTCTTGATAGAGGAAATTAGAGTCTTTGAGCTTTCATTACCAAGCTGCTTTGGAGCTCTGTTCAAGCCATAGAGGGCTTTCTGGTTAGTGTAAGACCCATAATTTTTAAAGTACCTTTTATGTATTTTGGATTTTTGGCTCGGAGGCTTTTAAGCCAAAGTTAATAATATTTTGGAGTTTTATAATCAAAAAGATATTTCGATGCCAATTAGAATTTCTTCGTCGATAAATAAATTGAATTTAACTGCGGGTAAATACTTTACGGTTAATTTAAGGCGTTTCGGGTGAAAAGGTAATTTAATAATATCTAGATTTTTGAGATATTTGTTAAGTTATATTTATTTTATATGTATATGTTTGTTTGGGGAAAGAGGAAAGAAACTAGAAGGAAGGAAAAGGAAAGAAAAGAGTATATAAAGGAAAGAAGGAAAAGGGAAGAAAGGAAAAACAAGGAAAGAAATTGAAAAGGAGGATAAAATAGAATTTTTCCATCTTCTTCCTCTCTATTACTCACGCGGGCCAAAACCTCCCTTCCTCCATTGTTGTTCATTTTTGTTTTCGTTGCTTCCTTTGAACTCGAAAATAGGAACCCAAGGTTAGGGAGAGTTGGATCAAGGTTTTCGCAACTCCATTCTTCCTCTTTGATTCGAAAACGAAGAAAAACGGTTTTGAGATCCAAACACAAACCCCTCCGTTTCTCCTAGATCCAAACCTCATTTCTCGAAGAGATAGAAGGGAAAGTTGGTCACCTCCGTGCTACGGTGCTAGTGCACTAATTTGGAAGCGGCGTTGCGAACGAAGATTTTACCGGAATTTCTCGCGGAACCGGAAAACTCTCGATAAAGCTAACTTTGAGGTAAGGGCTCCTTCCAAACTTCTAGATTGCATTAGGGACTTATCTGTAGTTGTGTGGGAAGGAAATTGTTAGGGTTAAATGTGTCGATTTGGGGAAAAACCAAACTAGTGCGTTACGGGTAAAACCCTAAGAGTTAGGTTTTGTTTATAGTGATGAATGTTTCGTGGCAAATGAATTGAATGTCATTGTGTATGATTATGGGTAAATGAAACTTGATGTTTGTTAATTGGTGTGGTTGTTGTGAATTATGGTTTGAATGTGAAAGTAGGTTTGAATTTGTTTCTGTGGAATTTGAAAACCATTAGAGTTAAACGAGTATTAAAAATGGGGAATCTTTTAATACCTCAGTTTACTTAATGTGTATTTGAGGAAAATGCTTAAGTTAACTGGGCGTTGAGAATGGGGAATCTCTTAATGTCTCGGGTTACTTAACTATCGTTTTTTGAAAATCGTTTCGGTAAATGAGTATTAAGAATGGGGAATCTCTTAATGACTCGTTTACTGAATGTTTTGCGAGAAAAACCGTTTAAGTCAAAGTATATTAAGAATGGCTTAACGTTTTTTTTTGAATCTCTTAAATATGACTGTTTGCTTAATGTTATTGTTTTTGAAAATCATTAAGTTAAATCGGTATTAAGAATGGGGAATCTTTTAATATCTGCATTTGCTTAACGGTTGTTGTGAATGGAGTCTGTGTATGCTCATGCATCTCATTTGGTAAATTGTGTCGACCCGTGATAGGTGGCACCTTGGTAAACTGTACGGACCCGTGATAGGTTGTACGTTTGCGATTTACATTTTAGTAAATCGTGTCGACCCGTGATGTGATAGGTGACACCTTGGTAAACTGTACTGACCCGTGATAGGTGGTACATTTACGATTTATATTTTAGTGGTGAATTGTGCTGACCCGTGATAGGTGGCACCTTGGTAAACTGTACGGACCCGTGATAGGTTGTACGTTTGCGATTTATATTTTAGTAAATCGTGTTGACCCGTGATAGGTGACACCATGGTAACTGTACTGACCCGTGATAGGTGGTACATTTACGATTCCCGCTTTTTCTTTTAGTAAATCGTGTTGACCCGTGATAGGTGACACCTCGGTAAACTGTACTGACCCGTGATAGGTGGTACGTTTATGATTTACGCATTTTAGTAAATCGTGTTGACCCGTGATAGGTGGCACCTCGGTAATTGGTACTTTGGCCTGCGATAGGCGGTACAATTATGATTTACGGCCCTTCGAGGAGGGTTTTGGTTTGGAATTCCGAGTCCATGCATTTTGGCATATACGCATTGCATTAGGGTGCCTGGCACGCGAGTCATGTTTGATTTGAGTTTATGATTGAGTGATTCGAATTTTGATTTATCGTGATAACTGAGATGAAGGTGTTAAGTGTTATGTGTTGTTTATTGTGTGTGAGTATGATGGTTATCGAACCTTCGTGTGTCGTAGTAATCGCGTAGGAATTGCTAAGTGTTAGGTTGTGGACTTGATTAGGAATGACTTAGGTTAATTCATGAATTTTTTTGGAAAACTGATCAGGGAAATCGATTTCCCAATCGATTGGATGAAAGACAGGGGCTTGGCCAAATGAACAAAATCGATTAGCCAATCGATTTTGTAAATCAGCCTTTTAAAATCCCTTTCGAAATCGATTGCCCAATCGATTAGGCCTTAAAGTCAGGGGCTCAGGAACCAATCAATCGATTTACCAATCGATTGAATTCAGCCCAGGATCCCGTTTCATTTAAGAATCCCTCACCAAATCGATTAGGAAATCGATTGGCTCGAGACCAGGGGCTCAGGAACCAATCAATCGATTTACCAATCGATTGAATTCAGCCCAGGCCTCTGTTTCCATTAAAAATCTTCACCCCAATCGATTGCCCAATCGATTGGCTCAGTGAAAATCCTCATTTTTAGTTGTATGATTAATTGCTCATGAATCTATCCATGTTTTGTTTTATCATGTGTTAATTAGGAGATCGAGAACTGCATTTTACCTTCATTTTCATTGGCAATGTAATGTATGAACTTTTCGCACATTGAAAATCCTGTTAAGGTGCATGCTTAGTTAAAAAGTTGTTTTGAGCATTCAAAAACTTAATTGCTATGTGTTATCTGTTATTTTCTGGTTGGTGACCCTTTACACTATTGTGGAAATCTGGGCTTTGCCCTCAGATGAGAGTCAGGACGGCCCTACTGGGTTCGTACCCTACGGACAGGGATGGAGATGGGAAATGCTTGACTGCGGTTGTGTTAGGAGGATCTCACGGGGCGCGTGGAGATTACTCAGGGTGTATAGTTTTTTGGTAGGATGATCAGAGTAGGATGATGTATAGGGGACTAGGGGTCCTTCTTTTTGGTTTGGAGTATTTTAGTTCTGGAAACTGTACTTATACAAATATTATCAGTTTTATATCATCTTTGAATGGGTTCCATGTACCATTTGATGTTTATGTAGAAATGTTTTGGATTTGTAATTGGAGAAACTTTTCGCTGCGTAAATTATAATGACTCAATTATTTATCCAACAGCATTTCCTGATTTATTTCCTTGTTCGTTTTTAATTACTTTAGAAAAAAAAAAACTATATACCCTCGCTAAGAAAACGGGGTGTTACATTTGTGGTATCAGAGCATAGGTTTAGTTTTCTTTGGAGCTGTGGAACCTTGGTTATAGATTGTAGGTCGACCTATAAGTTAGGAGTTGTTCTCTGATCATGTGTCGGGTTTAGGTGACTTGAGTTAAGTCCATTATAATTGGGTGTTGTTAGTCGGACGTTAGTTTAGAATTAATTGATGTAGTGTTAAACTCTACTTGATGATGGTTCTTATAGGAAACCATGCGCCCAGAAGGAATGACGCTCCGAGAGCCAACGCTAGGAATGACCAAATGGCGGAGGCTATAAACAACATGGCTGCTTCTGTCGCTGCACAGACCGCTGCCAAGACTCAACGGATCTTGAAAGAGGGGAAGAGAGATCCGTGCTGCAGAGTCAAGGGGGTTGGAAGACTTCCGTCGTTACAATCCTCCTAAGTTCAAGGGGGATGAGGGTTCAGAGAAGGCGGATCAATGGATCCAAGAAGTGGAGAAGATCTTTGATATGATTAACTGCCAGGCTGGAGTGAAGGTCAGTTATGCACGTATATGTTGCTAGGGATGCTGAATACTGGTGGAGAGTGCAAGTTGTTGATGGGAGCAGCCCACGAGGAGGTGAACTGGGAATCGTTCATAAAGAAAGTTTTTAGACAAATACTTTCCGATGAGTACCAGGACTAAGTTGGGTGACGACTTTCTGAAAACTTCACCAGGGGAGCCTGACTGTGGG
>PGTU02000274.1:0-45341 GCA_002896215.2 Cicer echinospermum | reverse complement strand
TCCCGATTACGAAAGAATTCATGCGTGTCCTAAACGATGCATTTTATTTCGAAACGAATATGAACACTTAAGGCGTGTCCGAAATGCAATGGTCTCTCGAATATTAAAGAAGAAAGAATCGTACTCCAGCAAAAGTTGTGTGGTTATTTTCCTATTAATACCCAAGATTAGGCGCATGTATCGCAGTAAGAAGATTCAAACACTTGACATGGCAATGCCCAGATGAAAGAATTAGAGATGGATGTTTCGACACCCTGCAAATTCCCCACAATGGCAAAAATTGGATTCACGATATCCTGAATTCGGATAGAGTCAGAAATCTCTAAGACTTGACTTTCTACTGATGGAATGAATTCCACATGGTCTTCAAATGCATCTCACATAGCACTGGCCCTGCTGATATTTGGTAATATATTAACTTACCTCCATGGTTATGTATGAGCGCTAGTTTAGTGATGTTGTCTCTGTTAATTTCTGGACCCAAACAACCGGGGAATGATTATCGACGTATACTTGACTCCTTTAATTGAAGATTTAAAAATTCTGTGGAGAAGGTGTGGAAGTTTATTGAATTGGGTATAGGAAAGAGTGTTTCAATTTTGAGGGCTATGTTGTTCGGCCATTAATGATTTCCACGCTATATGGTATTATCAGGATATAGCATTAAAAGGTCAAGTTGTGCATGTTCTTATATTGAGGAGTACAAATTGGATGCGCGTCTTGACATTTAGAAGATGTGTTTCTTGGACATCGTAGATTTTTACCTTATAGTCATCAGTATCGTTGGTGGAGAAATGCATTCAATGGAAAATCAGAGGAAGGTAAAATGCTCCTTTAGCACCGACTGGATATCAAATACTTGAAAAAAGTACAGAGGTTTGACCAATAAATTTGGCAAACCTTTTGCGGGAGAGCTGGAAACTGGGCTGGAGAAGAAAGTCAATTTCCTTTGAATATTGGCCATATTGGAAGTATTGTAGTAAGACATTTCCTCGATGTGATGCATTATTGAGAAAAATGTAATTTGAAAGTGTATTGGTGACGTTACTCAATGTTTCCCAGAAAGTCTAATGATGGCGTCATGCAAATTGGACTTGGTCGATAATGCGCGAATAAGAAATAACTGGCTCAGTAAGGAAAGGAAATCGTCACATAATGCTACCCCAGCCGCTCATACTCTATCTAGAAGAAAAAATTTTGTTTATGTAAATTTTCTACAACGAAAGTTAAAGTTCCAATTTAGGATACTCTTTCGAACATTAAAAATTTGTTTTGTTATGAAAGACCTCAAGTTAAAAAGGTTTGACGACCCATTGATTGTCATATTATATGGAGCATTTCTACCAATAGGTATAAACGTTCCATTTTACCTGAAAAAGTTCGCTACCTTAATAGATTATGTTTCTTTCTTCTAGGCGAAATTTGTTAGTAAAGTGATCGACCCTCAGAAATACCGACATGCAAGGCGGAAATTGTTGTTATTCTCTGTGTGGACTTGAAATGTATTTCCCTACCATACTGTTTTTTTGATATAATGGTTCACCTTACTGTTCATCTGGTTAAGGAGACACAACTTGTGGGCCAGCTTATATGAGATGGGATGTATCCGATTAAGAAGATATATGAAAATATATTAAAAGGGTACTAAAAAAGTAGAAGTCCGACCAGAAGGTTGTATTGCTGAACGATACTTGTTTGAAGTAGGGCCTGAATTGCTACTGACATATCTGGTCCAATTTGAATCCATAGGCTTCCCATGGTCTCGTCATTCGCGGAAGACTATCAGGAGAAGGGATAACTGGAAGGAGACTACTGACTATCAAGGACAGAATGGGAGGAGGCACCAATTGTATTTCTGCACAATGATAATGCAGGTTCAACCGTTACATGTTACAATACACATTTTGATCAAGTTATCTCGTTTGAAACATGAATAGGAATCAAAATTGGATAACTCGAGAGCACAATCGAAGTTTTGTAACATGGTTTAAAAAACACATAATGTCAAATTTGATATAGACCGGATCAAATTCAAATAGATTGAGGTGGCTAGCAAATGGTCCGAGCTACATGTCTTTTCTTTACACTGGTTATGGTTATTAACGGCTACACATTTTATATAACCAAAGAACAAGATGATCAGACCACTATGCAAAAATAGTGGAGTCCTCTCTACTGAAGCCGATGATGTCTCAAGTGCAAAAGACAAAAACCCAATATAATGCAAATCTATCATATTTTGGGGTTAATCTGAGCGCATATGAGTTAGACTACACAATTTTCGTGTCCCATATTTCGGTTGCAAGTGGGTCGATAATAATAATGCGTTCGTTGATGAGTCAGGATTCTTGCTTGTCGATTTAATATAGGGTGGGTACAAAGACGAGCCTTTATTTTAGCGTCGCAAGCTCAACAAGTTTTTGTCACTTGACCTTCTAATGATAATATGGTCTGTTGTCCTATCGACCATAAAATAAGTGATGTAACAATAATTGATGAGATGCCTGGTAATGATCTTTTATTTGCAACATCAACAACCACATGAAAATTGATTCAACTGATGATGGTTATATCTTTAAGAGATGACATGATGAGGGAATAATGATTAATCCATCGTTTCGTTTTGTAAATGGACAAAGCAAATGTGGAATGTCACCAGGAAAAGAAGAAGGGCGATCTTAATGTAATATATATTTTAATTGTTTTATATAAGCATGCATGGTAATCTGAACTGTGTTATTGTAAATATGCATGTAATCTGAATTTGCAGTGTTATACTAAGTTCTGATTAATTTATTTTCTTGAACTGAACTGAATGAACTGTATACAAGAGATTCTCATTTGTCATTTCTAATAATTCATGCATGTAATCTGAATTTGAGTGTTTTATTTATAATAAGTTCTGATAAATTATTTTCTGAACTTGAACTGAACTGAACTGAACAAGAGATTCTCATATCATTTTCTAATAATTCATGCATGTATCTGAATTGAGAGTGTTTTATACTAAGTCTTGATTAATTTTGTTTCTGAACTGTAACTGATAAAAGGTTTTTAAATGTCATCCCCAACCCAAATAAACCAACAACAAAAAATATAATAAACAATAAACAAAACGACATGAGTTTTGGTGAATAGGAAGGGATTTTGGTGGTTGACCAGATTACACTATGTGGGTTTGCCGATGTTGAGCTTGTTTAAAAAATAACATAACAAACACAAAAACAATAAGGGCTTTAACACGCGCTTATTTGAAAAAGCGCGTAAAAGATCATTTTAAAAATAAAATAATGAGTGTGTAATACCTTTTACAGCGCTTTTCACACAAAGCGCTGTAAACGAACCTTTTGAAAGTGAGTAAAAAAGACATTTTACAGCGCTTTGTTTGCCAAAAGCGCTGTCAAGTGGCTTAAAAAAATAATATCATCCCCTCAGAAACACCCTAATTTCTTCAAACACCTTGTACGCACTCATGGGATTCAAAAAACATCATACACAAACCCATTTCTTAAAACACATTGTACGCGCATCATGGGAATCCAAAAAACATCTAGACATTAACCCATTTCATCAAACACTTGTACGCATCATGGAAATCCCAAAAACACCAATTGTTAACAAAAACATCAGACACAAACACCCATTTTTCGCAACATGGCAATTGATCCTGATACAAGTTCATTTAAGTAAGGAAAGAATAAAAGGTGTGCTGAGGGTGGAGATTGAATTGTGAAAGAGTAAGCTTTGAAGTTTGTGAAGAAGAGCATAAAAGGGAGAAGAGTTTGGTGAAGATGAAGGGATTTTGGTGCGTGGACGAGTTACTACTATGTGGTTTTGCATGTTGAGCCTTCTAAAATTAACCTAAAGAAGACATTTATGAGCGCTTATGTGAAAGAAAAGCGCTGTTTAAAAGGCTTTAAAAAACATTAAGTATAACATAATACACACAGAGGTCTTTCTATCGCTTATTTGGAAAAAGCGCGTAAAAGAGTCCTTCTAAAATTAACCTTAAAGGACATTTAGAGCGCTTATGTGGAAAAGCGCTGTAATGTAAAAGGCTTTAAAAAACATTAATATAACATATATAACACACGGAGGTCTTTACAGCGCTTATTTGGAAAAAGCGCTGTAAAAGAGCCTCTTCAAAATTAAATAAAGAGACATTTAGAGCGCTTCAATGTGTAAAAGCGCTTGTAAAAGACTTTTTAAAAAACATTAATATAACATCATTAACACACGGAGGGTGTTTACAGCGCTTATTTGGAAAGCGCTGTAAAAGAAGCTCTTAAAATTAATAAAGGAGACATTTAGAGCGCTTATGTGTAAAAAGCGCTTAAAAGGCTTAAAAAACATTCAATCAACATAATACACACGGAGGTCTTTTACAGCGGCTTATTGACAAAGCGCTGTTAAAAGGGTAAAGCATTCAAATAATAATTAACACACGGAGGTCTCTTACAGCGCTTATTTGTCAAAAGCGCTGTAAAAGAGCCTTTTAAGAAATTTAACTAAAGAAGCCTTTTAGAGCGCTTTACAAAAAAAGCGCTGTAAAAAGGCTTATAAAAAGCGCTGTAAAAGTGTTACGTATATATAACAGTTACCTCTTCAGTTTCCTCTTCATTACGTAACCTTCATCTCAACCTTCATTTCTTCTCTTCTTTTGCAAACCCTATCATCCCGTCCTTTACGAACCTTATTTCCACGATCATCTCCTTCATTTCGAACCTTATTTCCATCCAAGATCATCTCTCCCATTTCACACAATATATTTTCATTGAAATACGTAACCCTCATTACGTATTTCTTCAAACCGTATTTCTGTGAACCATATTTCTGTGAACTTTCTGCAAACCCTCTTTTCTTTGCATTTCGTCTTTCTTCGAACCATCATTATTCAGGTATTGATGTTATTAAATTTTGTAATCATTAGAATGCATGTTGAGCTTTTTTAAGATATACTGATACATGTTGAGTTTGTTTATAATAATGCATGATCCATGTTGAGCTTGTTGATGTTATACTTAAGTGCATGTTGAACTTGTTGTAGTTAAATGGATACAAACAAAGATTTAGAAGTTCAAAATGAAGAAGTTGGCACCTCTAAGACTTACGAAAAAGAAGTCAAACGTGGTGCAACTATCATGCAAAGGGTGATTAAAGCACGGAGCAGTGGCATTAAATTTGAGGTATACTATATATACTCTGTTTGCTGTGTGTTTTTTTATCTTTTTTTAGGGTTTAGGGCATGTACTTACTATATGAGTTTATTAGGTTGGCTGGAACGAGAGTGGTCAGCCAGTTGACCCCAACAGCTCCATGTTTGTAAGCTACATTGGGGCTGTTGTTCGTCAAAATGTCCCAATAACAATAGACAACTGGAGAGATAAGGCGTTGAAGGATGCCAAAGATATCATCTGGAATGACATTCAAGTAAATATTTTGATCTACTCTTTTGTCATTTATAATGTTTTTTCTGTAAAATACATTACTTATGATTGTTTTCATTGCAGACCACTTTTGTTCTTGATGAGGAACGAAAGTCATATGTTTTGAGAGTTGCTGGGAAAATCCATCGTGGATTTAGATCCCATCTCTCAAATTTCTATCTAAAAGATAGAGAAGGAAACACAAATGCTGAACCTCCAAAGATATATCAACATTATATATCAAAGGATGAATGGAGTGCATTTGTTTCCAAACGTTCTGACCCGGCGTTTGTCGTAAGTTATTAATTTATTAGCATTTGTGTTTTATTATTCATATTCGTAGCGTATTTTAAATTTTTACACAATTGCAATTTTTTTTTTTATATAGAATATTAGTACGGCAAATCGCGAACGGGCAAGCAACCCAAAACACCCATACAAGAAATCACGTATGGGATATGCACGCCTTGAACAAAAAAATTGTAAGTAATTAAACATCACTTGTAATTTGTATTATAAACTATAGTGTGTAACTAATTTGTATTATTTTGTTTATGATTTTAACGAATAGAGAAAAGACACCCAAGCCGATCAACCCTTGGGTCGTCATATCTTATGGAAGGAAGCGCGTGTTAACAAAGATGGAGTGGTTGATAATGAAAATGTCAAGAAAGTTGTAGAACTTTGTGTAAGTATATTATCACTTTAATATTTTTTAATATTGTATTTTAAAAATGCTATTGAACTTATCTTTTTAATGTTACATGTATTTTAGGAAACTATTGAACAAAGTTCTGAAACTCAAGAGGGCAACAAGGATACGTGCAGGGACATTCTTGGGAAAGTGTTTAATGTCCCTGAGTATTCCGGTCGAGTGAGGGGGAAAGGATTTGGCGTAACTCCCAAAAGCTTTTTTCCTCAAGAGAAGCGCCAAAAACCTTCCAACGAGGAAGTATTAGAGAAGCTCAGAATCTTGTCGGAGCAAGTGGCACTCTTGGTGAATACGAATAAAGACAAGCAACTTCCGGTTCAGCTCCAACCTGAAATACAAATGGAGAGTGAAACCGGGAGTTGCAACGTTGGTTTGAAGCGTATTCCCGAGGTAATTAATTACTTACTACTTACTTGCTTATGTAATTACTTATGTATTAAACAAACTTATATATTAACTGTACTTATGTTTTAACTATTGATGTAGGGTGTCACCACATGTGTCCTATACTTATCCTCGCCGACTCAACGGAAGGTGGGAAAAGGAATATTGCACAATACTTCGGGAGAAGTATTGCACAATATTCCGATCCCCGCGGGCCATGTCAAAGTATCGCCTACGGTTGCTTTCGAACCAACTGCACCGTTGCCCATACCGGACAACGATGGAGATATGAAGTTCTTAAGCGACGCTATTGGCAGTTACGTGGCATGGCCCACACACCTTGTTGCCCTCGAAAAAAAGATTCCCAAGGACAAATCAGTTACATCTCCCGAAAAGGTTTGTCACATTTATTGCCCAAGGTTTTTTAATTTTTTCAGATTCAATAAACTAACATTTTACCTCATTTTTGTAGGTCCAAATAAATAAACCACCCCTACAGCCAAAAAAAAGGCAGCAGACCTCAAAAATTGGAGGTTAATAGGGCTGCCAAACTACAAAGGCTGGAGGGTAATAAAGCTGCAAAACTTGCAGCAACAAAAAATCTGGATCGGGGAAAATCGGTCGCTGCTGCTGCTGCTCCTAATAAAAGTCAGCCACGCCTTGGTAAATACGGGGCGTGTCTTGACATCCAAATAAAAAGGAACATGGGCAGCAGCAACGATTCGCCCATTCTACAAATGAATCAAGACATCTTTGGAGATGAGTATATTGAATACCTCGAAAAGGAGCAAATGTACGATCTTCTCGAACATAAGGAGCTGAGTGTTACTGTAATCAGCTTGTACATAAGGTAAAAAATATTTTAATTGCATTTATTTGTAATTAATTAAATGTATTGGTAATTAATCTAGTTTAAAATTTTCATTGAAGGTTTTGTACGAGAAGGTCGTGTGCACGAGGAAACTGTCAATAAATACTCATTCTTGTCTCCGCATAAGATGTCGATGTTCAAACTCGATCCAGACAATGTAAAACACTACATTGTAGATATGTTTTTAAGAAATAAAGAAAGTGATAAATTGTTCTTGGCACCATATAATTCAGGGTACGTAATTTTATCTTTTTTAATTGATGAGAATTTAGTTTATTAGTTGTCTATAAACAAAATTGCTTAACCAATTATTTGTTGTTGTAGGGCACATTGGGTGCTATTTGCAATCAATGCGGTCTCTGAAGTGATATACTATTTGGATCCCGTGCACGGCGATTACACCAATCACCCCGGAATAAAGAATATGCTCGACACGTAAGTAATATTCATTTATTTCTTACATATATATATTTATATATATATATATATATATATATATATATATATAATATTCATGCTCTAATAATCACATTTATTCATTCGATAGTGCCTTAAAAGTTTATCGAGCTCAAAGAGGTGCTAAAGTGTCGAAGCAGAAGTCGAATAACATTACATGGATCTCAATAAAGTGCCCTCGTCAAACAAATAACATCGACTGTGGGTACTACATATTGAGATTCATGAAGGAGATTGTTGAGAAGAATAAAACTATTATCCCAGAAACGGTACGGTATTTGCATTATATGATTTTCATATATAAATTATCTATATATTTGATACTAACTTAATATAATATGTTCAATTTTTTATATTGCAGTACTTTGCCAATTCCAGTCCATCATATTCTGAGGAAGATCTGATGGAATTAAAGGAAGAATGGTGTCAGTACGTGCTTGACATGAAAATTATTTGATTTTCTGGGAAATAGCTTGTGCTGGGCAAGGGATCTGAATATTATATGGTAGCTAGTGCATATAATGTATATTCTGTTAGTTATTATATGTAAATGATCATAGGACACAATATATGCATATAATGGATCTGTTAGTTATTATATAATGGATCTGAATGTAGGTAATTAGGTTGTAAATTAGGTTGTATATATGTATCTGAATGTAGTTACTTAGGTTGTAAATTACAGAGTTACATATATGTTAAAAAGTTACAGAGTTCTGATTTATGTTCTATTGATTGTGTGAACTGATTGTCTATAATATGTTCTGTTCTACTGATTGTCTGTAATATGTTCTGTTCTACTGATTGTGAAGTGATTTTGGATCAAAAATAATTTTGGGTATAATGATAAAAGACAGCGCTTTTTAAAAAAAGTGCCATAAAAAGCTAAAAAGCATTTTTCATTTCAAATAATTAATTTACAGCGTTTAAAAAAAAAAAAAAATAACACATTTTACAGCGCTTTTTTTAAAAAAGCGCTGTAAAATATTGTTCTAAAGCGCTTTAATGGTGCACCTTCAACAGCGCTTCCGTGAGAAAGCGCTGTAATATGTACAAGAAAAGCGCTGTAAAATGCAGACCCATAATATGAAATTATGGTGGGCATATTACAGCGCTTTTTCGAGAAAGCGCTGTAAAATGCAGACCCATAATATGAAATTATGGGTAGGCATTTTACAGCACTTTTTCGAGAAAGCGCTGTAATATGCACACCCATATATGAAATTATGGGTGGGCATATTACAGCGCTTTTTCGAGAAAGCGCTGTAATATGTACGCCCATATATGAAATTATGGGTGGGCATATTACAGCGCTTTTGTGAGAAAGCGCTGTAATATGCACACCCATAACTCATATGACGGGGTGCATATTACAGCGCTTTTTGTGAAGAAGCGCTGTAAAATGTGCATAACAAGCGCGCGTTGTATTTACATGTTTTATAGCGCTTTTGTAAAAGCGCTGTTGTATCATTTACAGCGCTCGTTTCCACAGCGCTTATTTTTTTGAAAAAGCGCTGTAAATGGCTTAAAAAAAGCGCTGTAAAAGCCGTTTTTTCGCGTAGTGTATGCTCAACCTTTCAAATTCTTATGATTTAAAAAAAAAAAAATATAACATAAAACATCACTCATTCATATGATAACATACAATATCAAGTCAATTATATCATACTAATCATATAATGTAAAATAAAAATCAAAGAAACATGATTAGGATATATTTTTTCCAAAATAGCTCATATTTATGTTAAAACAATGCAAAATCAAGTCTAACTGCAACATCAACTTAAAGAAACTTATAAGTATCATAATTGAGTAAACAAATACTGTTTGGAAAACTTATAATGTCTAGTTTATGGATAAAATTTTATTTTTTCAAATTAAACTCCCAATTTTTGCAATGTATCAAAACAATACACAAGATTATAAAAACATGACAATAACTTTGGTCTAACTTGTAACTGATTTTTAAGCATCAATGCTTAATCAAATATTATAAATTTTGTTTTCAAATTGAAGGTAATTAAGTCTAGTTTTCATAAAACTAACAACTATTCGAAAATAAGTTTTAGAGAAAAAGTTATGACCAAAACATCACACATATGTTCTGCAAATTTTAAGATGGCAGCACTGATTCAATCACAATAATTTCTAAATGAATTTTTGCAAACACAAATTATGAATAAATCAAGT
The DNA here is from genome assembly GCA_002896215.2 of Cicer echinospermum. NCBI lineage: Eukaryota > Viridiplantae > Streptophyta > Magnoliopsida > Fabales > Fabaceae > Cicer > Cicer echinospermum. The sequence continues at coordinate 35,302 of PGTU02000274.1, read as the reverse complement.
AATGAATACATCAAAATAACATCACAATGTCACTTCACTCAACATAATTTGTCAAAATAGTGAAATTCAAGGTCTTTAATCTCAAACACATAAAGAGATCATATTTTCATGTCATCAGGGAGATTTCAATTCTACTCTAATCTATTCTCAATTCACTACAAGAAAAACATTGATATACCTACGGAAAATTATCCACGAATTTGAGTCCGTGAGTAAATTATATTTTATCTACAGAAAAGTCGTGAGTAAATATGTAATAAATTAAGTTATTTTTTTTTTAAATTATTTTCCACGGTCAGTTTGTGGGTAAAGTTAAAATAATGCGATTTCATATAAATTATTTTTCATATTTTGTTTACCATAATTTTTCCGTAGGTAAAATTTACAGAAAAATTATAAAATATATTTGATTTTATTAATTATTTTAAAAAATGTTTTTGTTATTTTTTTTATATGACCTTGTTTAGAAAAAAAAAAAGGAGAAAACCTCTTAATAATACTGATACTAAAATATCACCCTCCTTCAAACTATCCCCTTCAACCTTTGGTCTCTCCATTTGAACCCTAATATTTCAAATCCAAATTTTCAAGCTCTCTCGTTGTGTAATCTCCCATCGTCGTCGTCTCTCGAGCTCTCTCTCACATCGCCGCCGTCTCTCACATTGCCGCCGTCTCTCACGCCGTCGCCGTCTCTCGAGCTTTCTCATTGTATTGTCTTGTTCGCTATTTCACTGTGTCATTCTTGCTACACCGTGTTTCAATCGACAATTGCTCTGCCGCATGGAATCCTACACGTCCCTCCCACTGCATCCAAATCGCTGGTATATCTCTTCATCCTTTCTAAAACCCTTTTCTCTCTACTATCTTCAATGAACCCTAATCCCCAAAAACCCTGAATTCAATTTCGAACAACCCTAAATTCATCTCTCTTGTTTCACTTCGCGATTTGCAATAGCAAGTAAATTCTATACTCTTTCCAAATCATTTCAGTGTGCAATTTCAATATTTATTTTGGTAATCTTGCTTGTTAAGTGTCATTAATTTGTGATTTGCTGAATGAGGTTGGCGGTTTGCGATTTGTTCTGTTTTTGAGCTGATATAAGTGCTAATCTAAAATTTCAATTTACACTGACTTTGGTGTGTGCCACTATGATCTTGTTAAATCACATTTTTTTTGTATGTTGATAATATGAAATGTAAATGATTTATTTGCATTGCCATCGGGAGAGAAGTTTGCGATGATGTCTGGCACAAGTATGGATGCACCACATATTGCAGGTCTTGTTGCGCTTATTAAGCAGAAGTTCCCAAATTTCAGTCCTCCAACCATTGGTTCTGCACTTTCTACTACTGCGTCTCAGAATGATAAGAGTGGTGGACCGATAATGGCTCAACTATCGTGTGCTTTTCCAGATCTAAGCCAAACCCCGACTACTCCTTTTGACATGGTGGTATGTTTGATACTGTTAGAATTTCAAGATTGTTAGAATTTATGAATAAGTATGGTGGTATGATTAAAATGAATGTTGAGATAATCCTTTTCATTAAAATCCGATGTGATCAGTTTCATGCTAATGTCATTGGCAATATTCATGCTATATTTAACGAAGGATCAAAGAAATCAAGGAATCATCAATTCATACTTGTTTTTAGGCGAGACTATCCTCTCAAAGTCAAATTCATGTTATTTTGTTACTTATAATTATAACTGAAAAATGTGATTCCTATTACTTGTATTAGTACTACATTACCAGATTATGAGGGGCTCTATTTCACGCCCATTCTATTGACGCCTTGCCTGTAATTAATTTTTTTCAATTGAGCTAATCTAGTTCAACTCTTAATTGCATTTTTTTGTTTAATTTTGGCTTTTTGCTTCTGTATCTTGGTTTTTGATCTTTTCTCCTTGTTTTCCAATTCAGATCAATATTCATGGAAGAAATCTAGAGATTTGCTTGAGAAGGTTGATTGGGCAAGGTGATCTTACTGGTTATAGAGTTCCTTGCTGCTAAGGATGATCTAACTCCATATCCAAGGGCAGTCCAGGATTCAGTCAAGGTATTACATTTCCATCCCAGTGTTATCATAGTATTGAATAAGTTGTGCACAATTTCATAGCTAAACCTATCAGTTCAGCATGTTATCATCTATATATTTTTGGTATAGGTTACTCAAGAGTTGGGAATAAAGGCACCTATTCATGTAAGTATGAAATTAGGCGATTCAAGTAACGTGTATAATAAAATTGTTAGGGCTGTAGAACACTCTCATTTGAGCATCCCAGAAACTGAATTTTGGAAGAAAAGAAAACAATACCATCAGCTTCTGCAAAACTCTCTTATTTTTGCTTCAGGTGTTTCTTTGAATTTTTCTTACCAGAACTTGACACAAGATGCAGACACTACAAGTTTGCTACATATTCATTTTTCTGTTGTTCGAGTGTTGATTGTTAATTGGAAGAAAAAAAAAGTGTTGACCGTTAAAATAGCTTTTTGTGTTGAATTTACAATTGGGACCGCAACGACATTTGTTGGTTTGGCAGCATGTCATGCATATGCAGTGAAGAAGAACTCTTCTGTCTAGTCATCAAACAACTTAAATTATGGTAACAGTTTTGACATAATTGTGAATTTGTGTTAAGTATTGTATACAAAACCTCATCGGGCGACCTTAAGTTAGAGTCTTTTATGCATAATAATCACTAATTTCATTTATTCTTTGTTAGGTTAAGGCTTGTTATATGTAGTTAGTTTCCTCAATATGATTGTTGGTATTCAGTCTGATTTTCATTGTGAACTTTTTAGGGGAAATTACATTGATTTGATGAAATTACAGTTATCGGTCTTTTAATTAGAGTATGCTTGAAACGTTTCACACATACACACACACTTTTTTATCAATTAACTCTATACGAGCCAGTCTTTAGTTGAACAGTCACAAAATATATACATGTCAAATTGTCAATGTCTCAATACCATTGAACTCTTGTTTAGTTTAAAAGGATTGTCGTAAGAAATGAACCCAAAAATTGTCAATGTCTCAATGCCACTGAACTCTTATTTGATACTTACAAGTATGGTATTGTATAGTCTTTTGTAGCTCTTTTCTTTTGATAAGTTTAGGACCTAGCTTATTTGGCTTATTGAATATGAACTCTAAAAATGCATATTAAAACTAATCACGAAAAGATGTATATATGAATGCATAACTCTATATGTATATATGAATGTATAACTCTATATTGAATATGAACTATATATGAATGATTTGAGAAGTAGAACAATGAGGGGAAAATGAAAGATACACTTTGAATAAAGGTAGAGGAATAACGTATGAAAGAGTTAATTTGTTTGAGTTATAATGTGGTTTAGTTTTATTTAAAATGTTTATTTTTCTATTTTGATGGTACCCACGGAAACGTCATCGGTAAGGTTTATTCATGCCATTTTCGTGGATAATTGTTTTCTTTCAGACTTGACATTACCCACATAACTATCATCAGTAACATTACCCACGGAGAAGTCGTGATCAAGTTTATCCACGGAAATGTAGTAAGTATACATTATCCAAGGCTTTTATGTCGGTAAAAAAATTCCTACGAGGCAATTATCTACAAACTCGTGTCCGTGGGTAATCCGTGGATAATTTTACGTTACCTACAAAATGTTTGTGGGTAAAGTAAAAATTTGCTATAGGTAATGACAACTTTTCTTGTAGTGATTTATGCCATAGAACTTCCCATGCATGACCTATTTTAATCATCATTCCAAAACCCCTAAATCTAACATAGAAACAAAAATCACTTTCTTCATTTCAAACTCTTAAACCCTAAATCTCTAATCTATGGTAAACATTATCTCATACATACATGCTAGAAAACTAGGGAAAGAGAACTCACCTCTTATTTTTAAAAGAGTTGAGAAGATGATGATACTACCAACTCTTTCTTCCTTAGCTTCTAACAAGAAAAATGTGCACTTTTCTTTTATATTTTTCTTGTTTTGCCAATGCTTCATTTTTGTCTCGTTTCTCCTTCTCTTTTTCTTTTTCTCACCCTTTCTTCTTCTCCCTGTAAGTTAATTGCCTTTTTTTTTTCTTTCCACTCTTAGTTTAGTGATGTGTGTTTTATTTTGGTGTGTGTCGTGTAAGTAAAATGACGAAAGAATAAGCAGTGTTGACTTGGTAAAGCTCTTCTAATTCCCTTACTTATAATCCAAAACAACTATAATATATATCACTTTATATTTATTTATTTTATAAATTATAATTATATATTAATAAATAAATAAAATATAAAATAATTACTATCAGTTATTTATTGTTAAAAATAATATTACAGATTAAATTCGAATCCTCCAATTAAAATGGAAGACACCTACACCGTTTTATATCAGCATTTTTGCTTCTCTTCAATATATATATTTAGCAAAATTAATTAATGTATTATTTTAAAAAATTTATATTTTCCATTATGTTTCTCTATTTTTTTTACAGAAAAAAAATTAACTCATTTCGTTAATAATATTTGTAATACAGGTAGACATATAATCGAAAAATTAACCTGAGACTAAAAAAAAGAAAGAAGCGTTTTTGCAACTGTCCTTTTAAGCCGTTCATCACCACCAAACAATCTTATTTAAAAATTGCAAATTCTCATTTTCTTTTATAGAAGAAACATGACCTTTAATTCTAAGTTTCTGTTCAAAATCTTGCAAATTTAATCAATTAAGAGAAATACATTTTCTTTTGCTAAAATATAATGAGCTAAATCTCTAATTTTACTATTTCATTTTTATGGAAACATCTAGTTTTACTTAAAATAAAAAAAATTTAAATTTTCCTTTTGAGATCAAATTTTTCTGTCTTTCAAATCCAAAATCCTTTACATTGTAGCAATTATTTTAATGAATTTCTTACTTTGAAGTTAAACATCAAAAGATATAAATTTTACATTGAAAGTTGTGTATTCAATATTTTCAATATTTGAAAGGTCAAAATTTATTCTTTTCAATATAAATTTTTACTTTTGTATTCGTAAGGGCACTTGTTAATATGGCCGTAAATCTTTTTAGTGTATTTTAGTTTTCAAATAACCACAAATCTATTATAATATATTAAAATAGATTCTCACATATTGTTGTGACACATCATTCAATAGTATGCAATTTCATTCAAATATTGTCACCTCAACAAAAATCATACGTGGCACATCCGAAAGACATATTTCATCCTCTCTCTCTTCCATCGTCTTATTATTTCACTTTCAATTTGATTTAACATATTTTTTTTATTATTACTATTTAACATCGATGAAAATAGACATTAGTTAATCAACACTCATTGCTCCTAAATCGTTATTGATAATAATTTTTCTATGGTTTTAACTACTATTAATATATTGGTCATTTTAAACGCTTCTCAAGACATATATAAATGACAATAATTTATGAAAGTTATTTTATATAATATATTATTTATTTAGAAATTGGAAGACAATAACACAAACACTTTAGTCTCTATGCAACTTTTTTTTATATGTTCATTTTACGTGCTTTTATATAAGCAAAACATGTGAGAAATTTTACATTTTTTTAGCTTACATCTTTGAGTTTTAATTCTATTTATAATTATAATATATTTTGACATGTTTATGGTCAATTGTTGTGTAGATAGAAGTTTGTGTAAATACATCAATGTTTTTGACCAAATTGTGCTTATATTTCATTATGCAGTATGTTATGTGTCATCCAATATATTTTTCATATATACGCCGAAATGTCAATACATTCTGTATCATATATTATTTATGTTTATTTAGAAATTGGAAGACAATTGCACATACAATTTGGTCTCTATGCAAATTTTTTTTTGTATGTTCATTTTACATGCTTTTAGCGTGTGAGAATTTTTTTTTTTTTTACTTTACATATTTGAGTTTTAATTATATTTATAATTATAATATGTTTTGACATGTTTATGGTCAACTATTGTGTGTATAAATATTTGTGCAAATATATCAATGTTTTTGACTAAATTGTGCTTATATTTGGAGTATTTTATGTGTCATCCAATACGTTTTTCATATATAAGCTAGGTTTTTAACGGCAATACACATATTAAATTTCAGTGATATAATATGATGACAATTATGATATATGTCTCACCTTATCTTTAGACTCATATAGTCAAATAGTGTAGCACATACAACTTTTAAGTGTAGCACATAACTCTCTAAATTTTTTCAGATGAAGAAATAATAAATACTTAATGTCTATATATCTCACATTTTTTGTTTCTACAATTGTTTAATTTCTTCCAAAATTTCCTCAATCTGAATATTGCATATTATCTTTAATGAAAAAAAAAATAGCTCATTATTAATGAGATCTACAAAATATTTTATATTTATCTTTTAAAGTATTTATACTCCATTTTTTATATAAAAATTTAATTAAAACAGTCCCACAAACTAAGATCCTGCCATATCACTATCAATTTTGCTATATAATTAGTATCTTATTAAAAATAAATTGAAACTTCAATATTCACTTTGTCGTTTATAATTTTTTTTTTAATAATTGTTATTATTGCAAACACTATGTGCCTCCTCTAATTCTGAATTTGTATCTGTTTAAATTGTCAATAATTTTTTTTCTTCTTATAATCATTTTCACACACCTTATGCAATTAACTTTCGGATCACAGACCCGTCACTGCCTCGAGAAAACCTTCTGGATATATAACAATTCCACTTTATTAATTCAAAAGGAAACCTCTTTGTAGATCAATTATTTTCAATGAAGTAGATAGAGTTGGAAATTTCTTTTTTTGCACTAATAGTTTTTGAGTAAGTGATATTTTGTAATATATTATACGTATGTGCTCATTTTTCTCAAAATTTTGATTGTTGTTAGTTTGAATATCGCTTTTGGAGGCATATTTTATCTCATATGTGACATGAAAGTATAGTGCCTCCCAAAATACAAAGAAGATTGTCCATATTCAACTTTATAGTAGTGTTATTATTGTGTCTTCAGAAGATTTAGAACTATGTGTCGTTTATAGATAAAAGAATAATGTTTAGTATTTAGATTGAGAAATTATTTGTTGTTTTTTTTTTAAGAGATGTATTATGTTGTCAATTTTTTAAAAAAATACTGCTTATTTGAAGTTTCTACATTTGTTTTACTTCTACTCAATTGTACAAACACAAATTGTTTTTTGAAAATTCTCAAGTCAAGTTGTATAGAAGCTTCATACTCAAAACATTAGAATTTAGATTTGTCATTTCTTTGACAAGGTTATAATGAAATGAATACTAACTGACAAAATCATATATATTTTTGGCTAAATACCACTTGTGGTCCCTTAACTTAATTTTAGTTAACGTTTTTAGTCATTTATCTTTTTTTTTCCTGATGTGGTCCTTCATTTTAATTTTAAGTGACAATTTGATATTTTATGTTTTAAAATGTCAACAATATTATCCTTATTGTTTTACAAAAATTCATAAAACATTTCAAACAAAACTCATAAAACTAATTATCATCCTCAATATATAATGTAATTTCATTAAATTCATAACTTAAATCTTTAAATAGGCTCATATTTTCATCTCCAACAACATCAAATAAAAAATGACAAATATGAGTTTATTTGAATATTTGAGTTACGAATTTGATTAAATTTATTTTATATTACAAAATATAATTAATTTTATGGATTTTGTTTGAAACTTTTTGATGAATTTTTTTAAAAAAAAGGATAACAATGTTGACGTTTTAAAACATAAAAGATCAAATTATCACTTAAAATTAAAATAAAGGTCCAAATCGAAAAAAAAAATATAAAGGACTAAAACGTTAACTGAAATTAAGTTAAGGATCACAAGTGGTATTAGCCTATATTTTTCTAACAATATTTTGACAATAAATTTATATTTTTGCTTCTACTTTTTGTAATAATATTTTTCGAATAAGAGAGCTACTAGAGTTAAATTAAAATGTTAGTTGCAACCATTTTTACTCTGATTAAAATAACACTCAATTTTTGACAACACGAGTAAAAAAAGAGAATGACAAATATGATTTTACGATAGATAATTTCATATGTTAATATTTATTAAAATACTTTTAAGGTTAATATTTATTAAAATACTTTTTAAGATTTTTAATACTAAATATAATTTATGGGCTTTGTTTGTAGGATGGTCTTCACTATGGGTTTATTTGAAAAAAAAATTATTTTTGGTTTAATGAATCGTAACCGCACATTTGAGAGGGTAATGAATGTTTAACAATTAATATTTCTTTAAAAATAATATAGTAATTAGAAAAATATAAATTTTAACGGATTATTGATTAACATATTAATTTTATAGATTATTTGGTCAAACATATAGACCATAAATGATTAATTGTTAATATCCTATTGACTTTATACTTATTACTACATTTTAATACGTATATATATTTTAACATAATACTTTTTTTGTTCTATTTTCTCCATAATCTTTAATAAATGAAATGTAATATAGGACATTAAATTATAATCAGTTGATTAACCATTTAAATATTTTTATATATCAGTTTTAAATCTTATTCATTCATTAAAATATAACTAAAATTTTTAACATAATAATTTTAATGAATAAAATTTAATATATGAATTAGTTGCAATTACGTTTCTAAAATATTCTACATATTCTCAATGTGTGTTTGTAAACTCATATATAATAATTACTCAATAAACTTACTTGAAAAAAAATACTATACAAACAACAATCATTACATTATATTATTTTTAAAAATTTAAAATTTTATTTCACAATAATACTAATATGTTAAATTCTATATATTCTCGCCTCAACGTGTGGGTCATATTCTAGTTTTTTTATAAAAAAAAAAAGAGGATTTAAGGATATTTTAAAAAATAAACTGGATGAAGTATCAAATTCTAATAATTTCAAAAATAATCAGACTTTATGTACTAAAAGATTTAAGGGATAATTGCACATTTTTTATTAAATAGATAAAAATAAAATTATATATAATTAGGAACATGGTGAACTCCTTTTTTTTTGTATCTAATATTTGGGTGTGGGAGTAATGCAATTATTAAGGAAATAATAAAATCTGTTATTTGTAGTACATTTCTAATTCTAATGGTGGATTGTGTCACCTTGATATTTATCAAAGCACAAGATTGTCCATAGAGATGATTTGCACTTTACATCACATATTACAAGCTCATGTAATATTGGGGTAAAGGATACTCTAAATTTTTCAAAAGAATTGAAGGTGTTGTGGTTGAACAATGATATATATATATATACACACACACACACACACACCAAAACTATAGTAATTAACAATTCTATTTCAATGGTTAAGAAAAGAGGAAATTGAATATATTGGTTGAGATGTTGTATTGAAAAAAATTGAGAAGATACCAACAAAGAGAATTCATTCCCCACTGCCACTTCTTTGAGTATATGTGTATCAATGGAAATCAATTATATGAATGTAGAAATCCACTTAACATTTAGAATAAAGACAAAACAATTGATAAGAATATGAAATTTTATTGCCAAAATAGTCCTTGGGTAAAGGACTAATATTTTCCAAACATATTTGTATCTCACATTTTATCAAAACAATAAAAAATAAAAACAAAGAAACCATATTGGGAGTAAATAACTTGGTGCAAGTACCATTTAATTCCACTCCCAAAATTAAAAAAAAAATGTTTTTTTTTTCTTCAAAGATACCCATTTTAAACCATAATAATAGGCATTAGGAATTGTGGGCAGCCCAAACAATTCCAACACCAGGTTGTTTTCAAGAGAATCATAAGTCCAAATCACTAATTCCAATATTTGGTGTAGACACATTAGATTGTCCATGATGCATTGCTAGCAAATTTCCCAAGTTCTTCTTCAACTCTTCAATAGAACCCTTCAATGGACCAATTCATGCAAGCCAAGTTCAATCAATAGGGCTCTCCCACCAAAATTGCCTTTGTCTAGCTTTCCTCATGTGTTCTATCTCTTCCCCTTGTTTCTTTTCAATCTCCAAATGGTTAAGAAGTTGAGTCAATTGGATGTTGAGATCGCGAACATTAGCATTTCTATGAGCCTCAACAAGTTGGTGAGCACTAGAATCTTGTGGAGGATTGCGAGTCAAGAATCGATCAATGATTGACTCAACTTCTGGATGACCAAAAGAGAATGCCTTATCAGCAGGAGAGAAAACTACAATGGCAATCTCAACACCGCAGAGGGTGCAAAGTTCACTAGCTTTTTTGAATAAACCTGAACGACGCTTAGAGAAAGTAACCTGTAAATGACTTTTTTTTGGTATTTTTTCAATAGGAATTTTTTGCCTACCTAAGCTAGACTTCTTCTTTGACATGGTGGAAAGAAATGGGTTGAGAAGGAGAAAGAGAAGAATAAGAATAATAAGAAGAAGCCTAAAAAATTTCTTTTGTTGTTGCCTTCCAAGAGTGGGAAACTAACATGAGTATATATATTGGTAAATCTTGATTTAGGCATAACCCATTAATTTTCCTTTTGATATGTTTTATTTCTTTTTATTATTGTCTAAACTAGGAAGTTATATAATCTTTGATCTTAATACCCAATGATATATGAGATGGAATTAAGTTGGCATCATAAAACGATTTATCATTGCAATACTACACTTAGCTCAAAAAAAGCATATTGCAATAATACACCACAATATTAAATTCTTGAGATTTAAAGCATTGTGTTGCACATCTTAATTTGTTGTCTTCAATAAGTTTTGTTTAAAGTTATAATAACAAGACATAAATGGACAATTAAATATGAAGTAAATTTGCAGCCTTATTCATAACATTTTCATATATATAGGTTTTATAAAACATATTCTCAAAATAAATTTATTTTCCTAAAATCATTTTAATTTGATAAGATATTTTTGTGGAGATTATTCTCATCAAAACAAATTTTAAAAGTGACGTACATTGACCTCTATTTTTAATTTTAATGTTTGATTTGTTAACAAAAATGACTTTTTTCCTTGGAAGGTTGTAATAATTGGCGAGCAAAATATTTCCATTATTCAATATAATATATTTTTTCATTTAATAAAAAAAGAGAAACTTTTGAAGGACTTCATTCCAATTTTGCTATTACAATGTTACAGGAATATTTTTGTAATCAAATGTATATCTTTGAACTGGAGTACCGTACCCAAGTACTCTTTATTAATATAATCTTGCTTATAAAAATTACCCAACACAAAACAATATTTTCATAATAATTTAATTTTGGGAAATATTTTAATATACAATATATAAATAATTAGTTGTTCCACTTTCACATAAATTTTTGCAACTTAGAAATAATATCATGAAATGAAATAAAAGATGATGAGAACTACGATGAATATAGCGATACAAAAAGTATGGCACTTTTTTAAATATACTAATGTCTAAGCCGTGTGTCGCACGGAAACAAACGAACGATCTTAATAAATAAATTGTTAATTTAATATATATATATATATATATCAATTTTCATAAATTTTTATTGCATTAAATACATAACTTTACTTACAAAAATTAATTACAATAAAAAAATAAAAAAATGTAATCATAACCAACTTAAAAAACTACTTTCTTACACGATCAATGTTACTTATCAAAAGCATGACTCCAACACACTCTTTAATCTTGATGATGTCTTATTTTTTTTTATTCTCCAAAGAATTTTTTTTCTTTCCAAAAAAACTTATTATAAAAACAATACTTTTTAATTTTAAACAAATAAAAACAATAATTATTAAAAATTTAAATAATTAGATTAGATGAAATAATAATTTTTTAAATAATGGACATGACATATATAAATTAACTGTAAATTAGTAAATATAAAGATAAGTAAGTAAACTTAATAATGAATTTTTTTTTATTATTCAACATATATGTTTATTTATATGAAATACATGACATTTAAGAATTCATATAAATTTTGGTGTATCTAATGGCAAAATATCTTCATTTCGGTGCTACTCACAAAAATACTACAGAGAAATAATCTTCCCATTACAAAAAAGTTACAATACACGTAAAAACTATGATTGTCTTTTATATTTGAATGAATCCTTTGAATTCTTTTATCTTTGAATGAATCCTTTGAATTTTTTTGAATTTGCATGATATTTAAAAAAAAAATTGAATGTAAAATGTATAGTATATTAGTAAAATTAAAATGTAACTATTTTAAAATAGTAGTTTTTGAAAAATTATTATACACTTTCACATAACTGTCAACTCACTCATCAAATCGTGATGTAATAGATTGGTTAAAGTAGTGTTTGAAGTTTGAAGATCATGATTTAAATATATTTGTTAAAGTAGTGTTTTACGTTCGAAAAAACCACTACTTTCAATAAAATCTATCGAATAAATGTAATGAAATTGTATTTTTTTTTTTAATTCCTAAATAAATTTATTTTTCTTTCAATCTTCTGGAAATAGGCCTAAAATAAATTTTATATTTACTTAAATAAATTATTATTATTTGACATAGATGTACAATCTTTTGAGACAAAAGTACATAGATGTACAATTTTTTGAGACAAAATTTAGAAACATAAACAATAAAAAATATATATAACAAAATAGTAATATTTTTTTATAAATAAAATAAAATAATAATGTCATATTAAAATAAATTTACCATAATTAATGTGAACAAAATTTACCAAATTAATTGATGTCAACATTTTGAGTTGATGTCTATGTACCATTTTGCATCAAATTCAACGTGAAATGGTGTCCGATTGTTCCATATATCCCAGAAAGTTTGTCAGAGACAACCCAATAAAATTGTACATAGTTCCTTCGGGAATATTAATATCAATGGAGAAAGAAAACCAAGGTTGCTTCAATTTTATCACCTAGAAATATAAATATGAAACACATTTAATACACAACTAATATAATTTAAAATTTGAATTTATAAAAGAAAGAATTAAACCTTGTCATCCATCAAACCATTTCCATTGCATAAAATTTATGTTTAAACCAAATTCGATGACTCATTTCTCGAGAAAATTGAAGCAACAAAATCTGAATTTTTTTTCAAGACATTAGAGAAAGATAAACACAAAAAAAAAAAAAAAATGATATGTAAAAGGGAGACGCAAAAAATGAGAGATTATCGAAGGAAAGTCTGATGGGAATTCGTAAAATAAAATAAATTTTTAATTAAATTAATTTAAAGCGGTGGTTGCTAGAGTAGTGTTTAAAAAACAATTACCTTAAAAACTGTCAATGTTTTGAATTTCTGGGAATGAAATCAATGAGTACGGAGAGGCTGTGAGCAAACTGATTTCTAATTCTCAGACCATTGTACTATTTTGCAAATTCAATTTGAATTGGTGTCCGGTTGGTTGTTCTATATGCTCCAGAGTTAGACGCAATACCAAGAGAACGAAAGTTGTACACAACTCTCTCACGAATAGTAGTCTCAAATCGAAAAAATAAGAGTTTTTGGCATTGTTGCTTGAATATTATCACCCTAACAATATGAAACACAATTTTTTTTAAATTAATAACATAACAAATAAGTTTGTGTATAATTTAAAACTTTGAATTTATAAAAAAAAAAAATATATATATATATATATATTAAACCTTGTCATCCATCAATATCATTTTTCATAGCATAAAATTTATAGATCATGATAGAAATATCGCACAACTCTAACAACCAAATTCCATAACTCCTTTTTTTTGGAGAAATTGAAGCATTGTTCAGACATTGGAGAATGATAAAATGAGAGATTATTGAGGAGAGAAAAAATGAGAAATTATTGAGAAGAGACGGTTAACTGAGGACGAAATTAAGAAGGAAATCTGAAGACACCAAAAGAATTATTAAAATAAAAAAAGAATATAAAATAAATTTTTTAATTAAATTAAGTTGAATCGGTGGTTGATAAAGTCGTGTTTAAAAAATAATTTATTTTTTAATTTTTAATTGGCCACTAAATTCTCAACCGTCAAGTTGTAGTGTATTGTATTTTATTTTTAATTCATTATTCTTATTTTTTAATTGGCAATTAACTTCTCAACGGACTTATCGTGTGTAAAGTCGTGATGAAATGGAACTTTACTTTTATTGTAAAAACAAAAATCTGCACAATGAGTTATTATTTTCTATTAATAGAAACTTAATATTTTTCTAACACTCTGCCTAGCTGACACGTGTCAAACTGGCCAAATTATCAAGTTTGCTTTATTATAATGTATGTGTATATATATATATATATATATATATATATATATATATATATATATATATATATATATTATATATATATATATATATATATTGAAGTTACCTAAAATTAGGATTTAGTATAATTTTATAGATTTAGTAAAATTTGAAGATTGAAGCAATTGAACTATTTTTTATTTGTTTATTTTTCTTTTCTTACAAAATTTACAAATTTAAAATATTTTTTTTTATAAACAAATATTAATAGTTTTTCGGTAGAAAAGAAAAAAAAAATTGGATACTTAAAATTTATATGTTTTCAATTGCGCTTCATATATATTTAAGCCATATATATCTAAAATGAACCGGTCCAATCTTGAAAAATACAAGAAATGAGATATTTGAATTGTTTTTTTTTGTCATTTTTTAAAATTATTTGTGTTGCCTAAATAAAAATATATGTTCTTTATTAAAACATTCAACTTATGATTATAAAATAGTTTAAGTAAAATAAATTTAAATAAAAAAAAAACTTATTTTAAAATGCAGAGAACCGAGAGAGAAGAGACACAAGTATTTTATACTAGTTCTCCCCTTACAGATAGATTTTGTTTCATTACGGTCGATGACTTAATCCATTATTTAAATAATAACATACAAATATTATTTACTCCCTCTTTAGGCTTTGAGTATTTTTCTTATGCCTCTCCAGGTTGTCACCATTAGAAGCCTTCTCAACTTTCTGGCAAACTTTCATTAAAGTTCACTAATAGTGTTTCAACAAGTGTACTGAATCGTTGCAAGTAATAATAAAATGGTAGTACCAAATGTCGAACTCAAGGATTGCGTGTTACTATCGAATTGTATTTAATTACTAAAATTGAACCAAAAGTTTTTGAATTTTTTGAAATAATATTTGAAATTAACAACAGTAGTAAAACAGATCATTTATTATAAGAAAAATATCAGGGATAAATTTCACTTCGAATAAAATCTTAGTTTCTAATTTGATCCTAGTTACTAAATTCCTTTATTGAATTATTACCAAATTCTCTTTATTATTCTTGCCCTAATGTCTTACTGACAAAATCTTTAATTCCAAAGTAACCCCTAATCACTATTGTAATAACAGAGGCGCACCTAAGAAGGGGGTTGAATTAGGTGTTTAGAAATTTTCTTGTTTTTAGAGATTTAGTGTTTGATTTTTCTGATTTAAGATAGTGTATGGAAAAGATAAATGGCAGAAAAATAAAGAACACATCTGTAAGACCCATAATTTTAAAGTATACTTTATGTATTTTTGTGTATTTGGATTTTGGCTCGAGCTTTTAAAGCCAAAGTTATTAATATTTTGGAGTTTATATGATCAAAAAGATATTTTGATGTCAATTAGAATTACTCGTCGATAAATAAATTAAATTAAGTGCGGTGAATCTTTACGAAGAATTAATGCGTTATGGTTGTGAAATGGTAATTTAACAAATATCTAGATTTTTGAGATATTTGTTAAGTTATAATTAATATATATATTTATATATATATGGTTGTTTGGAGGGAAAAAAGAAAGGAAATAGAAAGAAAGGAAATTAGAAGGAAGGAAAAGGAAAAGAAAAGGATATAAAAAGGAAAGAATGAAAAAGGAAGAAAGGAAAAACAAGGAAAAGAAAGAGAAAGGAAAGAAAACAAGATTTTCCATCTTCCTCTCCCTGTCTCGCGCGCAAATCCCTCCTTCTCCCCCATTTTCGTTTTTCTTTCTTTTCTTTCTCAAGATTAGAAACCCAAGGTTTGGTGAGTGTGAAAGAGAAGATTTCTTAACTTCACTCTTCCTCGTTGATTCGAAAACGAAGAAAAAACGGTGTTAGGGTTTTTAAAAACCGTCAAACACAAACCTCCCCGTTTCATCTAGATCTAAGCTTCATTTCGCGAAGAGATAGAAGGGAAAGTTGCTCACTACCACGCTACGGTGCTAGCGAACTAAATTTGGAAGCGACATTGCGAGCGGAGATTTTATCGGAATTACTCGCAGTACCGTGTTCGCACGTTAAAGCTATCGTTAAGGTAAGGCTCATTCCAAACTTCTAGTTTGCATTTAGGGACTTATCTGTGGTTGTGTGGAAAAGAATTTTGTTAGGGTTTGAGTATTGATTTGGGGGAAAATGAATCTAAAGCTTTATTGGTAAAATCTTAGAGTTAGGTTTGGGTTATATTGATGAATGTTTCGTGGAAAATGAATTTAAACTCATTTATGTATGATTTTGAGTAAATGAAACTTGTTGTGTTTGAGTGGTGGTTTGTGTTGATTTGTGTTCGTCGTATTTGACGTGTTCTTATTTAATACTGATGAGATTTGTTGTGTGTATGGTTGGATTTTGTGGAGAAATGATTTGATGTATTTTGGTGTGAGTTGTGGATTGGAACTGATAATAGGTTTGAGTTTGTTTTGTGTGGAATTTGAAAATCATTAGAGTTAAACGAGTATTAAAAATGGGGAATCTTTTAATATCTCGGTTTACTTAATGTGTGTTTGAGAAAATCGTTTAAGTTAAACGAGTATTAAGAATGGGGAATCTCTTAATGTCTACGTTTACTTAATGTTGGCGTGAAAACCATTAGAGTTAAACGAGTATTAAAAATGGGAATCTTTTAATATCTCGGTTTACTTAATGTTGTTTTGGAAAATCGTTTAAGTTAAAAGAGTATTAGAATGGGGAATCTCTTAATATTTCTGTTTCTTTAATGTTCGTTGTGAAAATCGTTTAAGTCAAATGAGTATTAAAATTAGGGAATCTTTTAATATCTGCATTTGCTTAGCGATTGTTGTGGATGAAGTCTGTGTATGTTCATGCATTTCATCTTAGTAAATCGTGCTGACCCGTGATAGGTGGCACCTCGGTAAACAGTACTGACCCGTGATAGGTGGTACGTTTACGATTTACGTTTTGGTAAATTGTGTTGACCCGTGATAGGTGGCACCTCGGTAAATAGTACTTTGGCCTGTGATAGGCGGGTACATTTACGATTTACGATTTTTCTTTTAGTAAATCGTGCTGACCCGTGATAGGTGGCACCTCGGTAAATAGTACTGACCCGTGATAGGTGGTACATTTATGATTTACGCTTTTTAGTAAATCGTGCTGACCCGTGATAGGTGGCACCTCGGTAATTGGTACTTTGGCCTGGGATAGGCGGTACAATTAAGATTTACGGCCCTTCGAGGAGGGTTTTGGTTTGGAATTCTGAGTCCATGCATTTTGGCATATACGCATTGCATTAGGGTGCTTGGCACGCGAGTCGTGTTTGATTCAAGTTATGATTGAGTGTTTTGAATTTGAGTTGTCGTGGTAATTGTGTTGAAATTGCTAAGTGTTATGTATTAATTATTGTGTGTAAGTGTGATGGATTGTATAACTATTTCGAAACCCAATATGTCGTGGTGATCGGGTGGGAATTGATAAGTGTTAAGACGTGGGATTGTGTACAAATGGGATTGGTTTAGTTTATGTATTTTTGGGAAGGATAAGCAAGGAAATCGATTTCCCAATCGATTTGATGAGTTGCAGGGACTTTGCTAAATTTGGCAAAATCGATTTGCCAATCGATTTTGTAATCTGTTTTTCAAAACCATTTAAGAAATATATTTGGAAATCGATTGGCCTTAAGTCAGGAACTCAGCAAAACTGACAAAATCGATTTGGAAATCGATTTGGCCATGCAGGAGCTCAGCAGAACTGACAAAATCGATTTGGCAATCGATTGGCTCAGTAGGAATTCTTATTTTGAGTTAGATAACAGATTGCTCATTGATTTATCAATGTCTTGGTTAGTTATGTATTACTTGATGGATTGAGAACCTTATTTTGATTTCATTTTTAATTGGCAAGCATTATATGAACTTTTAGCATATGAAAATCCTTTTAAGGTGCATGCTAGGTTGAAAGGTTATCTTGTGCATTTGAAAATTTAAATGTTATGTGTTAACTGTTAATTTCGGTTGGTGACCCTTTACAACTATTGTGGAAATCTGGGCTTTGCCCTCAGATGAGAGCCAGGACGATCCTACCGGTTCGTACCCTACGGATCGGAATGTAGATGGGAATGCTTGACTGGAGCTATGTAGGAGGGTCTCACGGGGCGCGTGGAGATCACTCAGGGTGTATAGTTTGTTGGTAGGATTATCAGATTAGGTTGATGTATAGGGACTAGACGTCCTTCTTTTTGGGTTGCAGTATTTTAATTTGGAAAACTGTACCTATACTATTATTGTCTGTTTGACATGTTATTTATGATGGGGTCTATGTACCACCTTTTGAAGTGTAAATACTTTGGATTCGTATTTTGAGAAACTTTTTCGCTGCTTGTAAATTATAATGACTCAATTATTCATCCAAAGGTATTTCCTTATCTGTTTTTCTCTGTTTTATTTTAATTTCTTTTGAAAAAAAAATACACCCTCGCTTTGAAAATCGGGGTGTTACAACATCAGTTTGTCCCGGTACCCCTTATAACCAAGGGTACATCTAGTCCTCTTGCACACCACAAGAGATTTTCCACTATTGTTAGAATAAGTACAAGCCCCACCCTGGGACCTTTGTTACAAACTCCTAAAAATCACCCTAAGATAGCACACCACTATCTTAGTTTACAAAACTTGAAGAAAGAACACCACTTTCCTCAATTTACAACACTTGAAGAAAGTACACCACTTTCCTCAATTTATAACACTTGAAGAAAGTACACCACTTTCCTCAATTAACAACACTTGAATTGTACAATGATAATAATCCAATATAATTTCAAGTACACTAGAAAACTTTTCTCAATGATATGAAAATGTAAAATCTGTACTTGAAATATAAAAGTGAAACTTTGAATAAATCAAAACATTTCAGAAAGTTTTTTCAAAGTTTGGTAGTAGGATTGGTTTTTATTAAACTGATGTTATGGGGTATTTATACTCCATAAACATCACTTCAGATCAGTGGCCTTCGTTCCTAGAGGTTTGATGAAGAAATGCAATGATTCGGAACCATTTCAGAATTGAAAAATTGCATTGTTTCCAATTGTATTCGACTACAACTTGTGTGTAGTCGAATACACATCCTTTTAACGTTCAGTTTTATTTGAAGCTTGTATTCGAATACACATTCTTGTATTCGAATACATATGTTTGAATTTGGCCACTGACTTGGTTTTGTATTCGGCTACACTAGGTTGTAGTCGAATACAAATGTGCAATTTTAGTTACTGACTTAGCACTCGTATTCAAATACATTGTCTCGTATTCGAATACAGATGCTCAGTTTTAGCTACTGACTTAGCACTCGTATTCGATTACACCATCTCGTAATCGAATACAGATGTTCAATTTTAGCTACTGACTTGTCTATATTCGACTACAACATGTTGTATTCGAATACAACATTGTATTTTGCCAAAAATATTATTTTCAAACATTATTTATATTTTTTAACACTTTGAAAATCCTTTTGATGCATATGCTAAAATGAAAGGTTCTCATGTGCATTTGAAATATACGAATATTAGATTGCATCATGTACTTGTACATTATAAAACTTCTAGCATATTTGACCATAGTTGTCTTTGATGTTTGACTTCTTTTTGAGCTTGCAAATTGATCACTTTCCTTGGTCTTTGTCTTCATCAAAAACATGTATTTTACATTCTCCCCCTTTTTGATAATGACAAAACCTTGCTGTTGTTGAGACTTCAAAGTGTTTGATCGTTTTAATCTTTCTCCCCCTTAATGCATGCTTACTCCCCCTTTGAGCTTGAGTTCATGCCATCATATTTTAAACATTTTGAAGACCTACAAAAGTTGTTAACAACAACAACATACCAATTTTCTCCCCCTTTTGACATGACCAAAAATAAGGAAAAAACAACAAACAAAATACTAAGCATATATAGGGAAAATCGCGAATATATATTAGACTACACACTTGTTGTATTCAAATACAGGATTTTCTAGAAACATGTATTCGAATACATACAATGTGTATTCGGCTACGATATCAGAAATTTGTTTTAAAATGAATTTTGAATAAAAAAAATCCACATGTAAAGCACATTTTCATAATTACAAAGTACAGAAACATCAAAGAATCAATTTTATCTACATAATAAGTGAAGATTTTAGATCTTGAAGAGAAATGAATTACAAAGTATCAATACCTTGTATTAGTACCTTTCTTGACCCACACATAATGCCCATTTGGAACGCCAAAGTTTCTAAAATGACAAGCATTAGGTGTGTGGCCTTTTAGACCACAATAAAAGCATGTAGGAGTAGATTTACTTCTATGTGTAGGTTTATGAGATTTCTTTTGGACAAAGTTCTTATAGTAATGATGATCTTTTTGCATAGTTATAACTTTCTCTTTGGATTGATCACTTGCCTTAACAAAGTTGGTTTTATTTATACTTGGTTTATCAAATGTTGAGTAACCAAGACCACTTTTGTCATTGGAATATCTTTGCATATTAAGGACATTTTCCAATCCAACTTGTCCCTTTTCATAACTTTCAATTGCTCTATTAAATTGTACAATTTTGAAAGAAAGAGAATCACACTTATTGCGTGTAAAATTCTGTTTTAATTTTTCAGAATCTTTTTCCATAGTGTCAATTTGCTCTTTAAGAGATGAAATTTGTTTCTTTTGAGTTGACACTATTTTGAACAGATTTTTGCATTCCATAAGTAATTCTTTAATTGCATTTTGAGCATCATTATACTCAATAAATAATTCACTAATAGTATCATTATTATGAGAAGAGTCTTTGTTACTAACCTCTTCTTCTTCGTCAGAGTGGTGTCATGCCATTAATGCAACATTTGCACATTCGTCACTTTGACTCCGAAGATGAACTGACTTCATTGTCCTCCCATGCTATATAGGCCTTTTTGGATTCTTTTTTCTTGTGAGCACTTTTCTTAATATTTGGGCACTCTGCTTTTACGTGTCCTTGCTTGCCACACTCAAAACAAGTGAACTTTTGATTCAAAGTGGAGACATCCTTCTCCCTGAAAGTTTTTATTTTCTTTCCAATTTTATAAGTTTTTTCATTTTGAAGGAACTTACCAAATTTCTTTACAATGGGAGGTGATGTTCTCATCTTCATCAAAATTCTCGTCATCGATTTTCTCTTTTGACTCCGCTTTTAAGGCAATGCTCTTTGGCTTGTTTTCTTGAATTTCATTTTGTTATAGCCTTTCAAGTTCAATTTCATGTTCTTGAAGTTTTCCGAAAAGTGCAGAAAGAGACATCTTTGATAAGCTTTACTTTTTAGAAATTGTCGTTACTTTAGGATGTCATGCCCTTGTTAATGATCTTAGAACTTTAAGGTTCAATTCATCATTAGTGAATATTTTTCCAAGCGCCATCAAGTGGTTGGTCAGATGAGAAAATCTTTTCTGCAAGTCCAGAATAGATTCTCTAGGCTGCATTCGAAACAATTCATATTCTTGAGATAATGTGAGTTTGGAACGTTTTACCTCAATAGTTCCTTCATGTGTTACTTCAAGTGTATCCCATATTTCTTTAGCCGTTTTGCAATGTGACACAAGAAAGAATTCATCCATTCCAAGTGCTGATTGTAACATATTTTTGGTCTTCTTATCAAATAATACTTTCCTCTTGTCATCATTTGTCCATGAAGCTTTAATTTTTTATTTTTCTTTATTGTCGATGACTGTTTTTGGAACATAGGGACCATTTTCTACTGCATCCCAAATATCATCTCCTTGTGCTTCAAGATATGCTTGCATGCGTTTCTTCCAAAATTCATAGTGTTCTCCAACGAAACATGGTGGTTTATTGCTACTACCACCATCTATAAAAATTGTTCGTGCGGAAGCCATTAATAAGGATCGAGGAGCAAATTACCGGAACCTGCTCTGATGCCAATTGTAAGAACAGAGGCGCACCTAAGACGGTGGTTGAATTAGGTGTTTGGAAATTTTCTTGTTTTTAGAGATTTAGTGTTTGATTTTTCTGATTTAAGATAGTGTATGGAAAAGATAAATGGAAGAAAAATAAAGAACACATCAGTTTATCCAGTACCCCTTTTAACCAAGGGTACCTCTAGTCCTCTTGCACACCACAAGAGATTTTCCACTATTGTTTAAAATAAGTAAAAGTCCCACCCTTGGACCTTTGTTACAAACTCCTAACAATCACCCTAAGATAGCACACCACTATCTTAGTTTACAAAACTTGAAAAAAGAACACCACTTTCCTCAATTTACAACACTTGAAGAAAGTACACCACTTTCCTCAATTTACAACACTTGACGAAAGTACACCACTTTCCTCAATTTACAACACTTGAATGGTTTAGCAATATTGATTTTGACTTAGATCAATATGATATAATAGTTGATGGACAATGATAACAATCCAATATAATTTCAAGTACACTAGAGAACTTTTCTCAATGATATGAAAATGTAAAATTTGTACTTGAAATATAAAAGTGAAACTTTGAATAAATCAAAACATTTCAGAAAGTTTTTCCAAAGTTTGGTAGTAGGATTGGTTTTTATTAAACTGATGTTATGGGGTATTTATACTCCATAGACATCACTTCAGATCAGTGGCCTTCATTCCTAGAGGTTTAATGAAGAAATGCAATGATCCAGAACCATTTTAGGATTGAAAAATTGCATTGTTTCCAGTTGTATTTGACTATATCTTGTGTGTAGTCGAATACACATCCTTTTAACATTCAGTTTTATTTGAATTTTAAAGTTTGTATTCGAATACACATTCTTGTATTCGAATACAGATGTTTGAATTTGGCCACTGACTTGGTTTTGTATTCGACTACACCAGGTTGTAGTCGAATACAAATGTGCAATTTTAGTTACTGACTTAGCACTAGTATTCGAATACACTATCTCGTATTGGAATATAGATGTTCAGTTTTAGCTACTGACTTAGCACTCGTATTCGATTACACCATCTCGTAGTCGAATATTGATGTTCAATTTTAGCTACTGACTTGTCTGTATTTGACTACAACATGTTGTATTCGAATACAACATTGTATTTTACCAAAAATTTTATTTTCAAACATTATATATTTTGACACTTTGAAAATCCTTTTTATGCATATGCTAAAATGAAATGTTCTCATGTGCATTTGAAGTATACAAATATTAGATTGCATCATGTACCTTTACATTATGAAACTTCTAGCATATTCGACCATAGTTGTCTTTGATGTTTGACTTCTTTTTGAGCTTGCAACTTGATCACTTTCCTTGGTTTTTGTCTTCATCAAAAACATTTATTTTACAACTAATGGATTTAAGATTAGAAGTAAGTTTTACGATACAAGAATTCTCTTTTTAAACTGTTGCATTTGCAACAAATTCAATTGGTTTCATGACCTGCATCTATCCATATACTACAATATTACGAATTTCTCGTCTCAAGCATTCGTAAAGTCCACTTCCGTTTCAAAATACGAATCGTGGAATATTTTAATGTGGATCAAACAATAAAAAATATTAAGCAAAGAGATGAGAAAAATAATTCAATAAACTCATTCATATAACTAGAAATCAAATCAGAAAAATAAGGGTTTCATTTTATTTCACTTATCCCTAACAAATAGAGTTTAGTTACTCATGACAAAGATACAAAAGATAGGGATGAAAGAAGAATTAAAAGAAGGATTTATGAATGATTCTTGATAAAACTCCTACA
This sequence comes from Cicer echinospermum, assembly GCA_002896215.2. Taxonomy (NCBI): domain Eukaryota; kingdom Viridiplantae; phylum Streptophyta; class Magnoliopsida; order Fabales; family Fabaceae; genus Cicer; species Cicer echinospermum. The sequence goes on along the minus strand of PGTU02000274.1, from coordinate 11,302 downwards.
ATGGTGTTAAGAACAATCGTCTCTTAGTTTATTTGCTAGGGTACAAGTCTCCCAACTTCCCAATAGTCAAAAAGATGCCAAAAAAGTGAGAAAAATGTGTTTTAATGTGTTATGTTGCGCACCTCGCGCCCCAGGCGCTCTTCAGGCGCATTGCGGCGTAAAAGAGACATATTGTACATGCAGAAATGCGCCCCAGGCACAGACTACGCGCTTCAGGCGCAAAGCCTCTTTTGTCTGGCGTTTAATGCATTTTTCACCTCTTTTGAGTCCGAATGTGGTTCTGGTGTCTTCATGAAAGTTGTAGCTGTGGAATTTAGCATTCATTTGCATTTGTTTTGACTCTAATTGGACATCTAAAACTCTCGATATGGCTGAAATACTCCACATATGTCATGTTGATTTCTTACCAAAATTCAGCATTGCACTAAAACAAAGAAACAACGCACAACTACAAAAAAAATCTCTACTTAATCAAGGAAATAACAACATAAACATTTCATTAAATCCAAGAACTAAAATCAACAAAATATATCAAATAACTCCTTAAATTAACTAATGATTAAAGATAAATAAGACTAAAAACAATGAAAAATATGCATATGATGAAGAGTTGTCATTCACAAGTATTCTTACACCTCTTCAAGTATCTCTTATGGAAGAAGGAGTTGTTGTCATTATCGAGTTGATTGACACCAGTTCCAGTTTGTGTCTAAATTGACACAAAAAGTCTATTTCTAGGATTCTAGCTCTTATTGAGAGGATATTACATTTCAAATCCTACTTCAATTAAAGTGCATCAAACAACTGGATTAATTTACATAAATTACAACAAGTATCTATTCTTAAAGGATTTTTCATTTTTTCTTTTTGTTTTGATGTGTTCTAGACTTTTTTTACAGAAAATCTTTTTAACAAATTGTTGTTTTCATTGTCTCCTAACTTCCCACGTCTAGAGGCTTTCTATTTAAATACTCTCATTATCAGACATATAATAATCAGATTGAAGCTTGTATAATCAAATTATCATATGCGCACTGCGAGCGCGTTGATCACAGTCAAATACATGGTGCGTTTTCCATGAATAATTAATTCTTCAGTGCCACGATGCATTTTCCATGAATAATTAATTCTCTTTTTTTGTTCATCAGAGGATTTGATTTTCACAAGAATATTACCTTTAATAGAGACTTTATTCATAACTTTCTTCTTTGAGTAAGTGGATCAACGAAGGTTTTGACTTTTAGTCAAAGGCAAATGATTAATGTAGCATTCTTTTCCTTTATGATAAGAGGATCAATCATTGACTTATATTTGTTTTGTCTTTAGTGTTTTGACTTGGACAATAGATTATGAGATGCTTGTTGCAATTCTTCTTATTGTTATATCATGACTTACTCTATTAGTAAACATAATTACTTGTTTATTAGATGGTAATATTCTTCAGTGTTAAAAACACTTGGAATATTTTCTCTAACTTACTCATAATTTATGTTACCTTAAAATAGATGTGAAGTAACAATGTCGATTTACAAGGAAGGGTGGTTTGAATTGTAAATGCACCTGTTTAAAAATTCCTGAAGAAACCTTAAGATTTAACTCAAGAATGATCTCAATTAAGAAACCAGAAAACGGAGAACACTCTTGGTTTTTACCAGAAAACGGAGAACATTCTTGATTAGCTTAAAAACCGAAATTCAGTTTATGTTTTAACTCAGTTAATCATTTAAGCTTAATAAATAAGGCTACGTCCAGTCCTCACAATTGTGAGATTTTCCACTAAGTGTTCAAAACAAAGAACCTTCTTGGTTTTACAACACCTAGCTTAGATCAACCTTGACTTTTTACCAGCTCTATTTCTTTCCACCTATAAAGTAAATTAATCACCTATCGATCTTGATAGGATTCGTTACAATCTATTCAAACTATAATTAAACTCTTATAGTTTGAGTTTTACAATAATGATGAGATTGTTTTGATAGAATCTGAGATGTCTCAACTCTTGTTTGAGATTCGATTCCTTTCAAAGAATACATTAGTAATGACACAATATGATATAACAGTTCAGAACTGATTCTTCTTTGTGAAAATGAGAATTTCAAGTACGTGAATGTGAATGATTTATGAGACTTTGATAGCACTTGAAGTTCTGCCTTTTCCTGGACTTTGGCCTTTCTTTTATAGGCGTTTGGAGTATTTAATAATGGTCAAAAGAGCTGTTGGTAGTACTCTGTCAGTTTTGACCAAAACCAATATTTGTGATTAAAAATAGTCCAACCTTTGAACATTTTGAATATGTTTTGACTGATGTTGTTACTGTCCTTTTTAATATGTTTTTCCTTTGAGTATAAAAAACTTTGAAGCTTCTCATTTAATCATTGATGATATAGCTTCGATCAGGAGCCTTGAATCTGTCCAAAATAGTTTGGTGAATGATTATAAACCTCTGTAGAAGTAAGAGGGTCACTGCTGAAATTCTGCAGAAACGAAGATTGATTATCAATCTAGTTCTGGAAGTTTGAACTTTCTGGAGATTGATGATCAATTTGGAGATTCTCTTTTGATCATTCTGAATGTCTTCCTAATTCTTTGTTCAGATCAAGATTGATTGAAGTTTCTTGACAGTTTGGTTGAATGGGTTTCAATCTGCTTTAATTGGCCTGACTCGAGACCTTTTATCTTAATGATTCGAAAGCCTTCTTTGACTGAGATTGATGATCAATCTGGAGATTCTATTTTGATCATTCTGAATGTCTTCCTGATTCTTTGTTCAGATCAAGATTGATTGAACTTTCTTGACAGTTTGGCTGACTGGGTTTCAATCTGCTTTAACTGGCCTAATTCGAGACCTTTTATCTTAATGATTCAAAAGCCTTCTTTGACTGAAATGAGACTTATTTGTTCCTTTCCGTGTATTGATGACTTTAGTATAAAATTCAGCGGCAAAAGCTTCGTTGAACTAGTGGAGATTGATTGGTCAAGATGTTGTGGCGATCAGTCTTGAATCTGGAGATCATTCTCCATTTTGTCTAGAATGTTCTTATTTCTTTGTCTGTTTGGTTTTTAAATATTTTCTTTGCTTTGCTTGATTCCTATCTTTGAATTAATTCACTCAAAAGAAAAAGTTAAATTAACATAACATTTTAGAGTCATAATTAACATTCTTAATTAACCTTTGTTTATTTTCATCAAAACTTTAATTTGAGAGTTTGTCTCAACAATCTCCCCCTTTTTGATGATGACAAACATGTTAATTTATATTTTAATTAACATTCTAATATCAATTTTGAAGAGCTTAATAGCTCCCACTCAATTAATGCAGTAAGTGATTCTGACAGAACTTTAAACATGCATATAATTTTGACATAAGCTATTTTCATTAATTCAAAAAGAGATACAGAACATTAGTTTGGTTTTAGCATAATTAGAGAATACAAAAAGATTCTAAAAACATAATATAAACTATCTTAATTCTCCCCCTTTGTCATACAAAAAGGAAGGAGTAAAAAGATCCTACGAAGCTAGTGATGGAGAAGATCCTTCAGAAGAGAAGGATTTTTCCGAGTTAGGAACTTGCGGAGGAACATGTTGAAGTGGAGGAGGTGCGATTCCCAGCTTGAGAGCGAGTTGTTCTATGAGCTGTGTTCTCAACAGAGTAGTCTCCTGATCTTGCTGAAGCTGACATGCTATTATAGTCTGAAGAGCAACGATAATGTCAGAATTTAAAGGTTCAGCCATGTGAGGAGGAGTATGAAGGTGAACAGATGGTTGAGAAGTGGTAGCAACAATTGTGTTGGATGGAATAGTGGTTGCAGAGATAGATGGAAGAGATGCAAATGAGGTTGCTATGGAGGGTAATGGACCAGATGGTGTGGAAGGCTTAACTGATGGGCCAGCAGTTTCTGGGAAGTTTAAAAACTGACTAATACCGAAAATGGAAGAGCTTGTTTTTTATGGGGACACAAAAAGTGGAGACATGGTACTTACATGGGGATTGGGCATTAATGTACCGAGGTCATGAAGAGGAGAGTGCAGTAATTGAGAGTATGAGAGGAAATATGTGGAGGATAATGTGGACAGTTGAGGAAAGACGGAGAAAGTTAATGGATTTGGGATTTTTTTCTAGAGAACGTTCTTGGTTTGGTGGAGAACTTTCTGGAGCAGTTTCTGTTACTACATCTCCTGAATGATCAGATGTTTGAGGTAAGAATGGGATAGGTATGGTGACAGTTCTTCGTCTTGCCGTGTGTTTTCTCTTTAAGGAGGTTGGAAAGAATAAGGTAGTAGTGCTAGGTTGTTTAGAGAATGTTTTGCGCATGTGGAGAGGTTCTTTGTGGAAAATTTGGAGATTTTGATTAGTGATGTTTCAATGGAGATAGGAACGCCAAAATGCCTAAAGATTTTAGTTAATATCATTCCATAAGGAACAATATTTTTCTTGTAATCCTTAGTGGCAGCGCATATCATTTGTTGAATTATTACATGAGGAAGATTGAGGCGCTTACAGTTTAGAAGGTGATAAATGATTAAGGCATCATTTGCAGAGACATACTTGTGGCTTCCACAGTGAGGAAGGATAGTATGTTGGCTCATGTTGTTGAAGACTTTTGGAAGAGGTTTGAGATATGTGGAGAGGTAGCGAGTGCAACCTTCTTGAAACAAGCTCGAGAGTACTTCAGTCTCTTTGAGATTCAGAGTTGAGTACCACTTGTTGCCAAAAACAGAAGGTCCTTCCGTAGGCAGTTGAAGGATGGAAGCTAGGATATCTGGAGTTAATCTTATCTTGATTCCCTTAATGGTGGAGATGATTAGAGATTTGTCTGGGAAGGTCGTGGGATTGCAGTAGAAGGCTCTTACAATATCTGGATAGTAATGTTCAGATGTTTAGAGAAAAGAGGTCCAGTCTAGAGCATCAATATGATACTGGACAGCATTGCCATCAATTATGAGTTTATCAAATATAAAAATTCTTCCGATTCCAATAGGGAGTTGAGCCCATTTGTCTTTTAAATTTTTGGAGTTTTTTGGTGAAATGAGAGGAAGTGTGTTTGGTTTGGATTTTTTAGTGGGTGGAGATGGTTCAGATGTGGATGAAGATGAACGTTCAGTAGTGGGAGAACGTTTGGATTTTGATGAGGGGGAATGTGTATGAACTGGGGAAGAATTTTCTTGAGGATGTGAAGGAGAGAATGGTTGAGCAGGAGAACGTTCTTGATATGGAGAACGTTCTTTTTGTGGAGAACGAGAAGGGATACGAACTGGAGAATGTTCTTGATTTGGAGAACGTTCTGGATTTAGGGTTAGGGAACATTGGGGAAACGGAGAATGTTCTGGAGAAGCGGGTTCAGTGAGTTTCAAGTTTTGTTTGGGTGCAAGCATCTTCTTTCTTTGGGGATTTTTTAGTTTGTTTCTAGCTAGGAATTGGGCGATGGTCATGGTGGTTTTAGTTTTCATGGAGTGTTGTCTTGGTTTTTTGGATTGAGTTGAAGGCTGAGATGGTTTTGGAAGCGAGAAGAAGATTTCATTGATCAATCTCCTTTTTTGATTTGGAGGAGTTGATTGAGAAGGTTCGGAAGAGAAGGAACGTAACATCCAGACATTTTATTTTATTTTTATATTTTACATTTTTAGTAGTTAAGATAATTATTCTAAAAATTGTCGGTTACTATTGTAATGTGTTATTTTAATTTTTAATAATAATAATAATAATAATAATAATAATAATAATAATAATAATAATAATAATAATAATAATAATAATAAAAGGAACCGTTAAAACACAAATTTCGTCTTAGGTTGAAAGATCACTTTCTCCATTTAATACCATGTTACCCATCTTAACGTTCACCACGTCTGGCTTAACTTTCTCCACTTCTGTCAACGTTCCCCACTTCTGGTTTAAGGTTCTCCACTCCTGCCTGTTCTCAGCTTCTGGCTTAACTTCCCACTTGTGGCTTAAAGTTCATCCGATAAAAAGGAAACAAAAACAAAACATCTTCCATTAAAAAAACACTCTGCCATATAAAAAAAAAGGGTTTATGAGAGAAAAAGAGAGACCACTTTCATAGAAAAGGCAACCACCAAAAGGGAAAAGAGAGGAGTAACTCCATTCCCGAATTTGTTAAATCAGTATCAGAAAATCATCGATTGCGTATTCGTTAACTGTTAGATTGGGCTGATTTTCTGACAGCAGGTTCGCAACATTCAGACCCACGTTTTCAACGGTCGGATTGGCGAAATGACGTTCAGAGAGGGAGAAACCGTGCTCGCACAGCAGCAGGTGTGAAATGAGTGAGACAAGAGTTTGTGAAGCATAATTCTAAATATAACTCTAGTAATGGTAAGGGCATCACTCCATTCGCTTTCCTATTTGAATTATATGTGATATAAATGTATTGTGATGCTATTTATTGGTTTTGTTTGTGTGTTATATTCAAAATGAATATTAATAATTGTTGTGCTTCACATGTTGCAAGTGTGGAAGAATAAATGTTATGTGATATGTTGTTATAATGGTTGTGTTGGGAGCATGTTCAAAGTGCGAAGGATAAATGCTATGTGATATGTTGTTATAATGGTTGTGTTGAGCATATTTAAAGTGTGAATAATAAATGTTATGTGATATGTTGTTATAATGGTTGTGTGTTGAACGTATTCAAAGTGTGAAGAATAAATGTTATGTAATATGTCGTTAATAAGTTAGTATCGCATTATATTTTATTAAAGTGTCCACATTCGTACATTCATTCATAGTCGTGTGGTGGTGCGTCCATAATTGGTTGGAGCCCACAGATCCTTGCAGGGATGTTGAGTTAGTGGTGTTGCTTGGAAGGACCCACGAAGCTCGAGTTAGTGGTGTTGCTTGGAAGGACCCACGAAGCTCTTGCGGGGGAGGCGATATTCCGGAATCATTACATTGGCATCTAGATTTAGTCATAAGGTCTGTTTGAGTATGCATTGAATTAAGTGTGATTAATGTTTTATAAAGATAAATGATACATCGTATCCCCTGACAATTGGTTGGTTGAAATAATGTTATTAATGATGTATATATTATACTGATAAATTTGTATACGATTGTATTTATTCGTTTGGATGAAGCAATGTTAATAATGAATGAGAATGTTAATAATGAATGATGTGAATATTATGGTCATGAATGTACATGCTGCTAGTTTCGGGTGAATTAATATGTGATATTGTACTTGTTTTTATTATTGTACCTCTTAATTGTTTGGGTGAATTAATGTTATTAATTATGTAGATATTGTAATGTTATAATGTTATATTTGTATTTTCACTGTACCTGTTGTTGGTCGTTTGGGTGAATTAATGTTATTAATTACGCAAACACTGTACTGTTATATTTTCATTGATAGTGTATCTTTGGTGAGTTGTGATTTTAATTGTTAAATGAAGTAAATGATTTATTTATATTTTTCTATAACAACTATATATGCATTGCTCTGTGTTTGTTATTTGGAGATGACCCTTACATTTGACAGGACGTCACATATAGTGTTATTTGAGCGAATAATATCACGATCAACCTAATAGGAGAAACGCGAGAAAGTACAATAGCATGCAGTTGGAGGCTCCAAGATACTCCTGTATTGGTGTTAGACTTGTTAGGTGAGTTTTCCACAAGTCCAAAGTTTGTGACCAACTAGGATTTATGTTTGGGTAGTCAAACGTCGAGAGTTTTGACCCTAGGAGTTTCTTTTGTTTAATGTATTAAATTTACTTTTAGTAATTGCAAATACTCTGATTTATTATTTTTGAAATATAATTAAAATAGTTATTAAATGATTTTAAAGTAAATGAGTACTTAAGATAATCATAAATAAATAAAAATGAATTTGAAATTTTACGTTTAGAATTTCTGTTAGTTAATATCTCGAAAAAGCGGGATGTTACAAGGAAGATTTTGAATGAGTGATGGGTTTGGTTTGTGCTTTCTCTGTAGTGGTTGTGTGAAGAGGAGTATCAGATGAGTCATCAGTCTCAGAATCGGAGATGATGAAGTAAAATGGTTTTTCGGTGGATGCCTTTGAGGTTCCAATGCCAGATTGTACTCTCATGGAGTGTCTTTTTGGTATCGTAGGTTTTCTTAGATGAGGGGGGACTTGAGCGAGATTAGGAGGAGGATATGTGTAGAGTGGTGGAAGAACAGTGGATAAAGGATTGGGATTGATAGGGATATTAGAGTTATTTTATGGGGACGATGAGAGGTAGTCAGAAAATGAGGTATCAGAGGAAAGGTATGGTGGAGTTGGTCGTGGTGGTGGAGAGGGTGAGCGTTGAATTGATTCAGATGATGGGGATGATGAGGATGGCGAGCAAGGATATGCATTCTTTCTTGCAGATTGTTTTATGTGCGCAATTATTTGTGAGTTGAGAAGGTTTTGAGGAAGAAGATGAGACGGTGAGAATACTGTTTGTTGTTTTTTAGGAAAGGAAGATGGAGTGGTTGAATGTTAGTCAGAAATTCTGAGAAAGATCAAAGAAACACATGCATTAAATGCCAAGATTTCCCTTTTGGTTTTGAGAGGGAAAGTGATGACACAGAGGAGAATGTTGGTTGAAAAACGGAGACTGATGTCTGGAAAAACGGAGATTGATAAACGTTCTCCGTTTTCTGCAGAAGTAGAATTTAACCAGAATTTTCTGGATTTTTCGTAATTTTCAGTTTCTCTTTTGATCAAATTGAAACTATCCTCGACAAGAGGCTTTGTAAAGATGTCAACAAGTTGATTTTGAGTATCAACAAAGATTAATTAGATATCTTTCTTATTGACATGATCACGAATAAAATGATGTTTTATTTCAATATGTTTTGATCTAGAGTGTTGTATTAGATTTTTAGACAAATTTATTGCGCTAGTGTTCTCACAGTAAATTGGAATGCTAGAATAACTTACTGAGTAGTAGTTTGCTACTGAGACATATTCAACTTTAGTGGTTGATAAAGCTATTGTGTTTTGTTTTCTGCAAGACCAGCTTATCAATGCTTCTCCTAAGAACTGACATGCTCCACTTGTGCTTTTTCTTTCGATTTTATCTCCAGCATAATCAGCATCACAATACGCTATAAGATCAAAATAATAACCTTTTATATACCAAAGACCAAGATTAGTGGTTCCAACAAGATATCTAAAGATTCGTTTTACTGCTGTTAAATGAGTTTCTTTTGGTGCTGATTGAAATCGAGCGCATAATCCCAGTGCAAATACTATATTAGGTCTACTAGCAGTTAAGTAAAGCAAAGAGCCAATCATTCCTCGATATTCTTTTTCATAAACAGATTTACCATTTCGTCTTTCTCTAAAGAAGAGGATGGGTGCATGGAGTAGACATGGTCTTTGATTCATTCATTTTGTATTTGACCAACAGATCTTTAATGTATTTTTCTTGACAAATGGAAATACCGTTGTCATATTTTTTTAGTTTGTAATCAAAGAAAGTACCTTAATTCTCCCATCATCCTCATTTTAAATTCACTTTGCATAAGTTTTGAAAAGCCTACACATAATTTTTCATTTGTTGATCCGAAAATGATATCATCAACATATACTTGAACAATAAGTAAATCATTCTTCTTTATTTTCTTAAATAATATGGTGTCAATTTTTCCTCTTGAAAATCCATTTTTGATTAAGAATGAACTTAACCATTCATACCAAGCTATTGGTGCTTGTTTTAATCCATATAAAGCTTTGGTAAGTTTGAAAACATGATTTCGAGTTAACATGATTTCGCATCATTAGTGTCGCGGCCTAAAATTTTGAGTTATCCTCAAATTCAATAGAGTGCCACCAAAATTTATTTTAAAAATAGGTAAAATATTGGGAAACCCTTAAAGATAGAAAGAAAAAAAAATGGTATTTGAAACTAGATTTTGAGTTCGGGAGTCAATTAAGCGTAGGGAAGGTATTAGCACCCTACAACATCCATTAAAATATGGTTACCTAGAATTAATTGTGCAAAACTATATCAACTTAAATATATTTATTTCTCTTTATTATTAAATATGAATATAAATTATTTTTATAAATGTGATTTTTTGAGGTAAAAGTGTAATTAAGAAGAAAGGGAAAAAAATTTATTATTGTGTTTGGCAAGAGTGTGATCTTGCTCCTACGTATCTCCTGGTGCTATGGAGAAATCAAAGTTATGTAGTTCTTGGTAGAAAATGCGGATGTGTTGATTGATTATAAAGAAAATGTGTCTTGTTGTAAAAAAAAAAAAAAAAATGCTTCTAGGAAAGAGTTCCCTTGGTTTGAATAATTATTTTGAAATGTGAGTTTTATGACATCAAGTTGTCCAACCTGTGTCTCAAAAACTCAAGGAGTAAAACGATGTCACATCTAATTTAATCATTTTAAGAATGTTTTATTGTTTTCTATTTAATATGAGTTTTAAAATCCCAAGTTGTACCACTTATGTTATAACCGCTCAAATATTAACAAGATATCATGTCTAAATAACCACTTTAAAATAATTTTCGTATATTTACTAATTTAATTGCGAAGATGAGTTTTAGAACTAACAAACTGTCACAACTTGCGTCTTAACCCTTAAAGATAGAAAGAAAAAAAAATGGTATTTGAAACTAGATTTTGAGTTCGGGAGTCAATTAAGCGTAGGGAAGGTATTAGCACCCTACAACATCCATTAAAATATGGTTACCTAGAATTAATTGTGCAAAACTATATCAACTTAAATATATTTTATTTCTCTTTATTATTAAATATGAATATAAATTATTTTTTATAAATGTGATTTTTTGAGGTAAAAGTGTAATTAAGAAGAAAGGGAAAAAAATTTATTATTGTGTTTGGCAAGAGTGTGATCTTGCTCCTACGTATCTCCTGGTGCTATGGAGAAATCAAAGTTATGTAGTTCTTGGTAGAAAATGCGGATGTGTTGATTGATTTTAAAGAAAATGTGTCTTGTTGTAAAAAAAAAAAAAAATGCTTCTAGGAAAGAGTTCCCTTGGTTTGAATAATTATTTTGAAATGTGAGTTTTATGACATCAAGTTGTCCAACCTGTGTCTCAAAAACTCAAGGAGTAAAACGATGTCACATCTAATTTAATCATTTTAAGAATGTTTTATTGTTTTCTATTTAATATGAGTTTTAAAATCCCAAGTTGTACCACTTATGTTATAACCGCTCAAATATTAACAAGATATCATGTCTAAATAACCACTTTAAAATAATTTTCGTATATTTACTAATTTAATTGCGAAGATGAGTTTTAGAACTAACAAACTGTCACAACTTGCGTCTTAACAACTCAAAG